>VHZZ01011915.1:35139-55685 GCA_009801015.1 Silene noctiflora | reverse complement strand
TTTGAGCAGGTAACTTTGTTGCACGGGGAATGAAGGGACAACCACCTTAGTCGAGTTTCCGCTGCGTCTATCGAGTCCAACATTAGTTTGAGACGGTGTATTTTGATAAGTCGTTTTAACAGTTTGTTTGGCGTTTGGCACAATGTAACTTTAATTACTTTATTTAGTATGTTTCGTTATTGTCTTTTATATATCATTTGCCTCGGGAAACCGAGATGGTAGCATCTCCGTACTTAAGGTGGCCTCGTAAGGCACTTTGGGTAAGGGGGTGTTACAGGTGGAGTTCTACCAAGTTTGAGAAGTGAAATAAGAATAATGAACCAAAAGGAATAAAGTTCCTGGTCTTATAAAAGATAATAGCGCCAAAGTTTGAGACCGACGATGGTCCCAAAAGTTATAGTTCGACGCAAATTTGAGATTATATTTTAATTTTTGAGACTATTATGGGAGCGGTCGCAAATTTGAGTCCCACTTTGTTTTTTTGAGTCTGAAATCAGTCTCAAAATAGATGTTGCGACCATTTTTTTAGGCGGTCTCAAAATAGCGGTTTCAACTCCGCATGTTTCTTGTAGTGAATCAATCCTAATCTTGTAACCCATATAAATACCCTACTTTGTAATAATTTGAGATTATGTCTCCTTAGATTAGATTATACCTCCTTAGTTAGAGGATTAGCCTCTCTCTAGGATTTAATCTTTCCATAATTAATGTAATCTTTCCTTAATTACTCTTCAAATACTTCTAGATTTAGCCTTGTTCTTGGATTTCATTGGATTTTGTATTGAAGATTAGTGACAAGTCATCATCTATATTCAAGATTTCCTTTCTTTCATTGTTCAGTTAGTTGGTATTGCTTCTTAATTTCCCTTTAATTTCTTGTTTATCTTTCATTAAGTTCTTTATTACTTATTTTCTCATGCTTAGTTTAGACTCTTTGCTTATTGTTCTTGTTTGTATATTTATCGTGATGATTAGTGAGTAGTGATCTTGCTAGGATTAGTGAGGGATTATGGGTATGATTAAAGGGTAATTTATGCTTGTTGAAATCTTTTATGTTGATTGATTATTGTGGTTTTAACTAGTGCACACAATATGTTTGATGAAATGTTTGCTTAACTTGACAAACCTTTCATTAATCTCTACCCATTCAACACCTTCTGTAAGACCGAAAGTATTAGGAGATGTTAGACCATGCACGATGTTGGTAGGAAGACCGAGTGTACGCCAAAAGCTAACCCGACATCGACCTAGGTGGGACCGCAAGACCAAAAGCCTCAATCCTAATCCGACTCAACTTAAACTTGAATCAAATCTTAGACTCACAAGTATATTGGGTTGATATGTTGAATACTTGTCTTATTTCTAGCATTCGCATGTTACATGTTCGGTGAAAGGCTTGAGTGACGACTTGCATATTTCACTACTTGTTTACATGCACCCATAAGCCTAGATAAGAATACCCTTTAATAAGAAACCTAACCTAATGATCACCCATATGAATCCACTCATCCTAGTTGTTTTCCTTTAATTGTTTACATCTTGTTTTTTTTTTCATTGTTTTCATCAGTTTAACTTAAAATCCAAAACCTTACAATTGTGATACTTGCATAAATTGAAATAGATAGACTTAGAACTCAAAGCACACCGTCCTGTGGATCGACCTCGTTTATAATAACAGTATTTTAAGAAGAGCTCTCATAAATTCACGGAGCATATGTATGGAGTCACGGATATTCTAAGTATCATGCCCACATAAAAGTGCTTTGTGGGCCCCGTGCAAAAACGGCAGTACATGCAGATGAATGATTTAGGTATATTGCTTATAATTCCTGTGGATTGGGTTATCCACCCCGCGAAAATATGAGTACCCTTTTAAGTAATATACCCGTGCAATTTTGCACGAATTTAAGACTAGTAGTTAATTCAAACGCACTTGTGATTTTCACGTGTAAAAAAATTAGTATTTTTTTGTATTAAAATAGTTTTATCACCCGTGAAAATCTGATAGGTGCCCGAATTAGTCGTATTTCCTTACTCTTTTCTTCTTATTTTAGCCCGATTCGCGCGGGTTTGCGTGCCCTTATATGCATTTTGTCCCCCTATTTCCCGTACTATGACTACATGCCTCGTCTTGCAGGAATTGACGCGAAAATCGAGGAAATAGGAGCCAAAGGGCCTGTTTCGGAACAAAGAAGGAAATAAAGGGGAAAATACACTTCAGTGGCTCCCAGCCGGTCACCCACCGGCAGCCGCCCAGCCGGCTGGGAGATCAAGCCTTAGGAGAAAAAGAAAGAAGTGAAAAGACCTCCCAGCCGGTAGGCCACCGGCGGCCGGTTGACCGGCTGGGAGTCCAGGTGGTTAGAGACTTAGAAGAAAAATGCAAAGGTTGAGGCAGAAACCCTCACAGCCGGGTAGGCCACCGGCAGCCGGCCTGCCGGCTGGGAGAGCAAGAAGAGTGAAGAAAAGAAGAAAATGTAAAGTTGAGTCAGAAAGTCCCCCAGCCGGTCATGTCACCGGCGGCCGGTCGACCGGCCGGGGGCACCTGATGATAAGCAAAGTCAACTCGTCTTCAGCCTTGGTCAAGACCTCCCAGCCGGTCATGGCACCGGCAGCCGGTCATGGCACCGGCTGGGAATACCTGGTAGCTTCAAAAATGTGAAATCAAGGCAGAAAGTGTCCCAGCCGGCACGACCACCGGCGGCCGGTCGACCGGCTGGGACTGTCTGGAGCTAATTCGAGGCCCATAATGCTTTTTGACCCAAATTTCTGAAAACCTATATATACCCTCACTTAATTGTATTTGTATATACCATATTATAGACCATATTATATACTACGTTAGAGATATTTTAGACACAAAACCCTAAATCTCAGATTTACTTTCATCTTATGCAACTTTCCTTAAACTTTCCCTAATTAAGTCTTAATTACTTAGTCAATTAGCTAGAATTCATTAGTTTGCACTTGAGTTTTGGGTTTGTAATTGAAGATATTGAAAGATCTCTTCTCTTTATTATCAAAGGCTCAAGCTTTACTCTTGTTTTGGTATAATCTTTTCCTTAATCTACTTTGTTCTTCATTAGTTTACATTGTATTTCATTTATTAGCATCTTATTTAATTGTTTTACTTGTTTATCTAAATTAAACCATGTCTACCATTCCTTCAATGCTTCTTATTTTATTTTCTTATTGCTCTCTAGCTATGTGTGAGTAGAGTCCCTCTAGGGTTTAGGGGGAACCTAGATAGTGTTTAGTTTTGGCTTGGGGTGTTTGAAATAGGGTCTTGGGGTTAATTATTCTAGCCTTCATTTTCATGCTTGCAAGGTGTTTGATGATTTGTGTGTATGAAAGTTCATGCCTTTTTTCTACCTTTGTTTGGCTCCCCTATGAACGAAAGTTGTAGGGGTGCTTTTGTGCTTGTTAAATGGTTTGATTGGATGCTAGTGACAACTTTGCGTCCGTCTTATGGAATAGCTAAGACATTAGACTCATTCCTAGGCTAGTTTGCGACCCTTGACCTCCGACACCCTTGCCTAGCTAACCTATCTAGGGGAACCCGACTACCTTAGCTTTTAATCAATTGCTTAATATCTTGCTTTCATCTTGTCTTGCTTTAGTTATCATTTAGTTAATTAGCCTTCTATTTCACTCCCTCTTTGGTTGACTAAAATATCGATTTAAACGAACTAAGCATACACCCCCGCCATCCTTGTAGATCGACACCCTTATTACACTACTTAATTTGGGTTTTTAYAAATTCTTTTTGACCGGGAATCGACGACAAAATCCCGCGCATCAAAATCACAGGATAATCTATAAGTTATGCGACATGTATTTGCTAATAAATGTCATTCGTGTCTATCTATGTCATCGATGAGAATAAGTTTTGTAAACATATAACCACAATTCATCTATTCTACGTGTACATATATAATGGGCTCCCCTCTAGTTTACATCATTATCTGCTTGTATATCTTATTTAATACTTTTTTAGGAACACCAAATCTGCTTCCATCGTGTTGAATGAAAGATAAAGTTTAATGGCTTTGACAACTCCTCTCATCCTCTATTAATAGGTTGAAGATACGGAGTAGAAGCTTATAGAATAAAAAATCGACACTTAAAAAAATAAGGACCGGGGATTGGATAGAATTCAGTATGAGGAGATCAAATGTTTAGTCCGGCCCGTTTTACCGGTCCGGACCTAACCTTGCTCGGCCGTCGTTGGAAGAGTAATAAAGTAAATTTTTTGTTTTTGTTTTTGATTTGGTAGAATAAATAAAACAAAAGAAAATAAAGTAATAAAGTACTTGGCAGAGGATGGAACGCCTTCTGACGTTAACTTACAAAAAAAAAAAAAAAAAAAAAACAGGCAACTAGATATGGTAAAGAAATCCAAGTGGTGAAGGAAGTGAGGTGCACTTGAACTCAACTCCATTCATTAACCCTAATTCAAATTGAATGAGGCTCGAAAAAAGGAAAGTTATTTAACCCAAAAATAACACAAAATTGACAAGAAAAAAAAGCGCCGAAGTGTGAGACAAATAACACAAACAGGGTTTTCTGTTCTCTTGTTTCTCCTCCTCGCAACACAAACACAACACAAACACAACAGTCGTCTTCTATCTATCTATCTATCTATCTATCATTATTAGAATCAAACAGAAACTGAAACAAAGTTTGTTAGTAATATAATAATTAGGGTTAGTTTTGGGAAATCTGAAATCTTCAAGGTTGGATCCATGGGGAGTGGAAAAGGAGGTGGAAGGAACAACAACAACAACAAGAACAATTACAATGGGGGATTGTTGTTGAATGACGTACCATTATCAAGTAAGAAAGTAATAGAAAGTATTAAAGAGATAGTCAACTTCCCTGATGATGAGATCTATCATATGCTTAAAGATTGTAATATGGACCCTTATGAAGCCGTCAATCGCCTTCTTTCTCAAGGTAACCCTAACTGCAGATCCCCCTTTTTTACTTACTTATAAACTTGTAAACATCTCCTAACTTCCTCACCCATCTATACAACTATTATTATTATTATTGCCATGTCTTGCTACTAATTATGGATTCATTCTTCTTACGTTTTCCTCTCATTGCAACTGCAATCAACTACCTTCCGTCTTTTTTTCCTAAATTCGCGTTTGCACTATCTAACATGAATAAGTGGTCTGTGGGTTGTGAGTAGTATTAGTTAGGGCATACCATTTATGTCGTCGTACCCCTCTACCTGCATGCCTGCTGCTCACTCTAACACAGGAAACTCTTCACTTTGCGTTTCAAAATACTTCATCTTGCTTCATCGCCTTATGCCTAGTATTCTAGTCATCTTCTTGCACAAGCCACAACTTTATTCACCACTCTTTGTTTCTATTCATTCTGCTAATTCTCTAGTTAATCACTATTGATTATCCACAATATAACTTCTTTAATTGAATCTTGCTCTTCCACCTTATTCTAATATGCAACTCTTGCTCAATGTAGATACATTTCATCAAGTCAAAAGCAAGCGTGAGAAGAAAAAAGAGGTGCGCCTCCAGACAACATTTATTTCTTTATTTTGTCTGTTAAATTCATTATTTTGAATCATTTCATCTGAATTTTCTTTTCTGTCACGGTTTTCTTTGCTTCAGATTAAAGATGTCACAGACTCAAGGTCTCGCGGTAATACTAGCAGTTCCACGCGTGCTAGTAGGGGTGGCGTCGATCGTTATTCCACTCGGAATAACACCACCCAATTTGTTTCCTCAGGTTACTTGTTGTTCCTTCTGTTGCGAGTATGTATACTTGTTAATAACTTTGCCAGGGAAATACTTATTGTTTTTTTCCTTTTAGACTACGCTGCTCAGCGAGGGAAACCTGTTTATAAGAAGGAAACAGGACCACCTGTGTCAAGAACTTCTACAATGGGTGCTGCGGGAAATGATGCCTACTGCTGGCAAACAGCTGCCAGGTATGTTCCCCGCCATTTACTTATTCTTGAGACTGCACTTTATGTTGACTTTGAATTGCTGCATCTAGCATTTTTAGTTTTAGTGTATGCTACCGTTATACTATCTCCAATGAAGC
Organism: Silene noctiflora; assembly: GCA_009801015.1. NCBI lineage: Eukaryota > Viridiplantae > Streptophyta > Magnoliopsida > Caryophyllales > Caryophyllaceae > Silene > Silene noctiflora. Next base: position 49,610 of record VHZZ01011915.1, on the reverse strand, counting down.
CATTGACCTCTATTCTTTGGTTCTGATCTTCTGGGATATTAAGAAGTAAAGCAAAATGGCCCACTAAACTGGCTGCACTTCTTTATTGTGAATTACTAACCAATTGATGCTATTTCGAACCAAATTTTCATTCTCAATAGCTGTGTGGAACATAAAATTTGGCATAATGGTTATTTTCAACTTCGGCTTCCATCTATTTATTCTGCTGTTCTGTTAATTGTGGTAAACTTTCGAGCTGTGGTAAACTTTAAGGTGTTCTGTGTTTCTGCCGCAGTGATACTTACTCGGACAAAACATTCTCAATAAATGCAACCGAAAGCCTTTTACCTACACCTCAGCCCTCTGGCTTTCAATCTGCCTGGTCAGGAATGTCTGGTAAAGTATCCATGGCTGACATAGTTAAGATGGGAACACCACATGGAAAAGCATCTAGCAATTTTAATCCATCGCAACAAAATATGAATAGTCAGCATGCCATGCCATCTCTTCCAGCTGTATCACAAAATTATGCATCCAAGGTCTCAGAGGAGAACTCAAAGTCTGGAATTGCTGGACACCAGAATGTACCTCCCAATGAGGAATGGCCCCGAGACGAGGGGCTACCAGCTGCTAGCTTCTCGTCCATCATTGAGTCGCCTGTGGATTCCGAGGCATATAGTGACCCATATGGTCCAACAAATCCGCAATTTAGGTCCCGTGTTGATGATGTGAGATTTGAAGAGGATGATACAGTTGATGACGAACATGCGACATTTGTCGGATCTATTCCTGGATCTCACGAAAATATACAAGAGAACAATTCGGTTAATGCATCTGGATTTGGGGATGATGTGTACCAGAACATTGGTTCATACCAAGTTTACGATCAGGGAGGTAAGCTTTGTAATGTATATTTTGTTTGCTTTTATTCTAGTGTCTGCTCTGAATTGCTGTCTACTTTATCTGGTTCGGGTAGATGTCATAAGATCTTGCAGGTTTAGTGCATGACTCAGTTAAAGCAGGTGGGCTGCGTAAATGATCTATTCTTGTGTTTTTTTTTGTTATTTTGTGCTATGAGTTGTTTTGGGCTAAAGTTAATACGGAGTATATTTAATCTTTCTGATCTTATTTTTGGTCTTAGGACTCTTTTAACTTTTTTCGCTTCTGTTTCTAATGGAGCCGAAGACTCCTTGGTTATGAAATATGATGAAATAAAGAATTTGGCCCACTGTATTGTGCACGATTCTCTTTTTGTGCAATCTCGTCATCACGTGTTACCCAAAAACAGATGTTAAGGCTTTAAGGGGCAGGGCCATGTCCCCATTTGTAGGAACCATTGTGGCAGTCCCCTATGCTGCCATTGCGGGATTCCTTGAGGCAGTGGGGTAATATTGTACTATTATTGTTATTAAGCAATGATACAATGAAGTTGAGTAAATTTGTTGTGATAAAAACTGCCAAGTGGGACAGAATTATGATTTTGATATATGTAATGAAAAATCTAAAATAAGTTCAGATCAGGTAATTCATTTGGTAGATCTTGCAAATGTGGTAGTTTTTTCAGATGATTATGTGTTGTTGCTTTGTCTCCTGAATGGTTCATTTAGTTCTCCTTGAGGAATACTTACATGGTTTTGGTCTCACCAGTCTTTTATATCTCTTGGCCTTTGTACAGTTGATGATCCCAATGTATCTCTATCATCTATAGCCAAAAATTTCGAAAGTCTATCATTGCCGAAGAATGATGAGGATGCACAATATGAGGATGAAGATGAGGATGAGGATGAGAATGAGGATGCTCAATCGGAGGATGATGGTCCTGCTGTTAAGATTCCTGATCATCTGCAAGTTCAGACCACTGACTTGTCTCACCTGAGCTTTGGCAGTTTTGGATCTGGGACGAATGCTCCCTTTTCGGGATCATTTGCTTCCAGACCAGTGCATAGTAATGAAGAGGAGTCTGCTGCGACCACTGATGTCCCTCTTGTGGGGCATTCTGAAGTTAGGTATGGCAAGATATTGCGACCTGCCCCTCTTTTCTTTTTTACTTAGATGGAGTTGTGTCCTAACACGAGGTTAAAGCTGCATACATCTGAGTATCCGACCCCCTGCCATCTTGGGGAGGGATTGGAGATAGTGTTGGAGTAGTTTGTTGTGGTATCTTGTTTCCGTTTTCAATGGAGCTGAAGACTCCCTATTCAGTTTGGTACTGTATTATGGTAGAATAAAGCAAAATGCCCTAATAAAGTGTTTAGCTTCACTTTTATAGTAATATAGTAGCTTTCATAATGGGTCATTCGTTCGACGTTTCTGTGTTTTTTTTAACAAGAGTAAGGTTGCCTAATTGACCCCTACCCCACAATTAGCAGGAGTCTCTTAATTGGTGGTGTTGTTTTAATTGGTTTTGGTGTCTTACTTTATTGTTGTTACAGGAATGCTGAGTACTATGGTGACGACCATCTTAGAACTGTGTCAGATGGAAATAATGCTCATAGAATGGGTGCTAATTCAGGCAACTTTGAAGCCCCATCCGTTTCTCAAGCAGATATGTTGCAACAGGAAGCTCCAGAAGTCGCACAAGCAAATCAGTATTCTTTCCCTTCATCAACTGCTAATTACACTTACGAGAATAACCAGCAGTTGAATTCATCCTTTGCCCATTCGCCAGCAAGCTCCCAGATGATGCAGGGATTGCCTTCTTTGGCGGGCGTTATGGTATGGATACTGCAAACTTTTTACATGTATTTTCCTTGGGCATTATTCTGGAGGCACACTACACAGTTGAATTGTATTGATGTTTATGATGTTCTATCGTTGTCACAGCCAGGCATACTCCTTCCATCTCATTTGGTTTTTTATATTTCATTTTGTATGTTAATTTACCCTCACTTCCCCCTCACCCTTACCTTCGCCTATTCTCTTTTTCACCCACTCACCCACAACCGAACCACCATCCCAGCAGCCAGTAAGTCTATCACCACCCAAGCCAGGCCACCCACCACCAAACGACCACTCTAGCTACTTGCTGTCGAACCACCATCCCCACCCACTCACCACCCTCACCAACTCACCACTGAGAAACACTTTCCACCCCTGAAACAACCAACACCCACTCTGAAAAGAGGCAAACTCTTGAATTACTTTCCCCCCTCGTTTGAATCAGCATCTGTCCTATTGCAAGAAGTGTGATTTGTCGTTATTTTTTGGGATGTTTTAAAATGTGAGGACATATTACATTGACACTAGTAAGGCTGCCCTGGATTAATGGCGCAAGAAAAACCTTGTTCAAGCTATTATGATGTTTACAAGGGATGGCAATGGATGGAAGTGGAGTGATATTTCAAGTGAGGGGAATTATTTATCCGTTATGACTGGAAGAAATGTGATGTTAGGTGCTACTATCTATGCGTAATGCTTTTCATTTTTAGTGGATTGGCTCACTTTCCTTTTGTTTGCAGCCTTATTCTAATTCATTACCAAGCACACTGTTGGCATCAAATATGCAACCCTTAAGAGAGGCCGAGCTTGCTTATTCTCAGTTCCCCACCTCATCAGCGAAGTATGGAAACTCTGCCTCATCTCTCAGTGGGCCAACGGCTTCAATGGCTGAGGTGAATTTTTTATATCAACTTGTTTCTACTTTGTCATTTGGTCAGGAATGCTTAATATTTTGCTGCCCTTATGTTTGGTATAGTATATGTTTAATGAGCCGATCAGTGCGGTTTCTTAGACTTGTCAGGAATGCTGTATTTCTTACTGTAGAAATAAGCATTCCTGACAAGTTTAAGGAATCCCTTTCAAACCGTCGTAGATATGAAGCATCCCCTTGTGACTCTGAGCACTTGTTTCTTAATTTCTGTGCACTAACTGACTCATTTGCAATTCTTTTTTTCGATTTTGTTTTTAGAATTTTTCAGTGTACTGTGTACATCAAGAGATTTACTCACTGTGGTATCGTCCAGTCCATATCTAAGTCTATTGCAATAGAAGCATTTTAATATATTAGTACAAGGAATTAGGGCTGCTTTTGATTGGAGAATGTTTCTTCTATTTCATATTGACTTTATTTTTCTATCAAAAGCAGATTTCTATAGTTTGTTTATGGCTTTGTGCCTTTTTTCTGTAAATTATTGATACAGTTTTGATAAACTATTTGGAATTTTGGAGTTTGATACACTAGATTTTTAATTTTTGGAATGTTTTATTCCTAACCACTGTTTTACATGTAGGCGCTGAGAGCTAGCAACTTAGCTGCGCAGCCAACGCAGACGCTTCCTGGCGGCAGTGTTTCTGGTCCCACGGGCCTTCCTCAACACCTGGCAATGCATGCTTATTCCCAACACTCTGTTCCTTTGGGACCTCTAAATATGATGGGATATCCATTCTTGCCTCAAACTTACGCATATATGCCTCCCTCTGCTTACCAGCAAGCAGCATTTGCCACAGGAAACAGTGGCTATCCTCAATCCTTGGCGGCTGCCGGATTCCCACAGTTCAAAAATAGCAACAGTTTGCCACAATCTGGTAGTGTACCCTCGGGTTATGGTGGTTTTGGGAATTCAAATAACATTCCTAGTGACTTATCAATGAATCCTCCTAGTGCTCCTCCTGGTACCTCAATCAACTATGATGATGTCCTTGCTTCTCAATACAAAGATGCAAGCCATTTGCTTTCTCTCCACCAGGTATTTCTTTCTTATCTTTAATGCATGTGTATTCGTTACTCTGATTTCCATTTTGCCACATCTAGCTATGTCACTCAAACTCGGCCGTAAGAGGCATGCTTTCTCGTGGGTAATCTTGTGATTTCGTTGGAGTAACATATCCTTCACTCCGTCAATGATAACTGAAATTAAACCTTTTTGTAATTGTGATTAAATTGTCGGTTAGTTCTCTCTTTCTTTTTTTTTTTTTTTTTTTTTTTTGAGTATTTCTTTTATATTTGTTGTAGCTTTAGTTGATGCACTTGAGTTGCACATTCTTGTATTATTACTCCAAATCCCCCAACAGTTCCTGGCCTTTTTAGCCTTCATAAATACTTTAGCAAAAAAAGTACCTTACCAAAGGGATGCTATTCTATGGCACTAGATTTTCCTTTTGTTAAGGTTATTTTTTAATTGCTTTCATAGTGACCCTTTAGGCCTTTGCCTATTTGGTCGATGGTTGAACGTAGAGCGCTCTCATATTTCTTCACTATTATCTCGCTTTTATCATTTTTTCCATTATATTATCCGTCATTGACGGTTTCAGATGACAATTGATGCTGGCCGATCCTGAATTATTTTGGGATAATTCAGGATCATGGGCAGGGCAGCCAATAAACCCTTCCTGTCCAGCGCACTACTTTAGTGGGGCCGGACAAGAGATTTTTTTTTTTTTAAAAAAAAAGAGTATTTAACGGACGGGTTTAGCTTGGCCTGCTATTTTTAATGTGTAGATATGGACCAAATAAAAAGTCCATAGACAGGCCAATTTGTATTTGGTACAGGCCCAAAATTTAAATGACCTCTTTTAGTTCAACGGTAGCTTTTTCACATGTTCAAATGTATTGATGTACAACATGAATGCTGAAGTTTTCCTGTTTTGTTTGGTTGAAGGGAGGTGGATCGAGAACAATGTCGGGGATTCCGGGAAGCACATATTACAGTTTGCAGGGGCAAAACCAGCAAGCTGCCGGATTTCGACAAAGCCAGCAGCCATCACAGCACTACGCGCCTCAGTCTGGGTACCCAAATTACTACCATTCTCAGGGTGGGATGAGTCTCGACCACCACCAGCAAATGTCGCGAGATAGCAGTTCTCGGGCCCAGCAGCCAAAGCAAACTCAGCAACAGATGTGGCAAAACAACTACTAATGGAACCCTTAACCTTAAGCATCTTGAGTCACTCGAGGTTTTTGCTTATTTCTAGGGTCTTGTAGTGTTTGGCCTTTCTGTTGGAGGAGATGGTTGTTTTACGTTGATGTTTGAATTCCCAGTTTAGCTAACATAGGATGATGATGTAGTCTTTTATGTTCCTCTTTTTCTGTTTACATGTCTTTTCATCAATTTAGTATTAGAAAGTTTCTCTTTTCTATTTGTGTGTGTCTAAGTTTCATTTTTCTTGGAAATTTATTACGAGCATCATTTATTTAAGATGCAGAGGCACCAAAGACTGCACACAATTTATTTGCTCACAGTTCTTTGACGAAGGGTGAGCAGGAAAACAAAATAAAGATAAAAGACAAAATCTATTGTTCGTCAGCTCACATTTGTTTGACGAAGGAAAACGACTTATCCCGTACCTTCCACTCTCCCTCCAAAATATTCATCAGCTCACAGTTCTTTGACGAAGGAGAACGACTAAAACTAAAATTTTTCCTTCCTAAATTTAGAAATGGGACAATATTCTCCTGTCTCCTCCGGATAATATCTAACAAATTTTCACTTTTCTTGTTCTTTACTCTGTATGAGATATTGCAATAGATCAAGGCTAACATATATAAAAGGGGAAAGATATGCCAAGATGATCGGATTATATCGTAAAATTGGCCTATCTATCCAATACAGTCTACGAAGAGACCCGAGATATTTCTCCTTTCAAGAACTCTTTAAAAAAGAAGAAAAATAAAAGCACTGGCCTAATTTCTTCGATTCTTTTGACAGCAGGCTTAATTTCTTTGATAAAATGATGATTGGCCAAATAGTTATGGTAACTTCATTATGGATAACATGATACAACACTGAACAAAATTTAAATAACTACAGGGATTCCAGGACACTGCAGATGTTATCAACCTTGCCACCACCGAATGCGAGGAGGAGGGAAATTTGTTCTCTTTAGACAAATACTTGCACATTTCATACCGCATGGCGCGCAAATGTGTTCTCGAGGTTTCGCCAGTTGGAGAGATTTCTAATCCAATTTACCGACAAAGGAGAACATTATTATTGGTCCAAATGCCTCCATAAGGAGAAAGTGCTAGTTGAAATTCCACAACCACAACATTCCATTTACACAAATACAACACATTTCAAAGTCATTTATTTGACATCAACGAAGCCTGATTTAAGATTAAGACCTTCATTAAAATCAGATCAATAGCAAGCATGGCACAATAGCAGTGCATATGATGGCTAACGTCGGAACTATGGAAGCTTGGTCGAATGATTTTTGCAAACTTCCTACCCTCGTAAAGTGCTGGAATGCTAAATAAGCTCCTATTACCAGAGAAATCAAGGCACCTGCCTGTGTTCCCCTGTCAATAGTTCATTGATAGTCAGATTAACAATATTATACTACCACACGTGTACGCTCTTATGAGACGACCCTATGGTATGAGGTCAATTCATAAGGAGGGTAGCCCATACGAAAGATGTTAGGACATATTAAATCAGAAAATCACTTAACTGAAACGTGTCTCCCATCATCATTATAAGACATCAGGTAGCATATTATATTAAATGAGTCTTTTTGTTGGACTTATCGTTAATGGACTGGTCATATGCCCAATGCAGCAATTAGTGTTACACCACTGCCTCCAAGGTTAATGCCAATTGAGTCCCTTCCAGCAACAGAATCTTAAGAAAACTGGAAATGATGAATTCAAGAGGGGATCGGAGTGCACAGTGCGCGGAGCTACCTTTTGTGTTTAAAATGGTGTCATGAATGTCTAGGTAATTTATGTTAAAATCTTGTCGTATACCTTAAGTTCATTGCTTGCCGTGGAGCCACAAGAACCAAAACCAGTGTCATAAAAGGTAGTTCCAGTTCACCTGTTGCAGGAGAAGAGAATTTACAATCTATATAGTTGATCAAATAACAAATATTAGTGACAATCATGATCAAATGCAATTCTGTCGAGAAATGAGAAGTAGATTAGGTAAAGATTAAAATACATAACATAACCAAATATCCATAAAAATCTTTATATATTTGAGAAGCTAAATGTATATAGTATATCCGAGCGAGTGGGTCTATTCCCCGGGATTGGTGTAAATTCCGTAGAATCATATCAAAATAGGCATCAGAGGGGGAAAGCAAAGGCTTGATCTGTCTTTATCTTTTAAGAATATGCTTACCTTAAGTATTGTGTCACATCGTCAAATGAAAATGCAATCTTTGCTGAAAATGGAGCACCTGATGGTCAGAATGTCTATAACCGTATGCCCTTCTGTGTATCCAACAATGGTAACAGCGTGAAGTTATGTTATTGTTATTGTCAATTTGGATCCTCTCCATTACATCTCCTCTCCATTTCTTTCAAACGACAGATTATTTCGAGACAGTGAGACACAGTCTCACAGTCACAAATGGAAGTAATGGATGATGATGTGGGAGTGAAATTTTTTACTCCCTCCTATTCACTCATTTCTTCCCTCTTTCCTTTTTCATGGCAGTCGGATTTTCTTCCCACTTTCCTTTTTTGGTAAGTTTTGTGTGATCCAAATTTAATTGCTTGTGGGGTAGAGTGTTTTGTACGGTCCAAAATCATTTCCTTATTTTTTGTGCAAAATGGAAAGGGAAGAAATGAGTGAATAGGATGGAGTATATTACTCCCTCCGTGCCACAAATACCTTCCCATTTGACTTTATGCGGTCTTCGAGACGACACTTTGACTACACTTTTTTATATGTATATACTGCTTTTTTTTTGGTATAAATGTATTTTTTGAAAGCTTTTTGTATTACAAATATAAATATTTTTGTTACCCATATCATAATTTTTTGTATTTTTAATATATTTTTTTTGGTTTGAAGGGAGTTCGTGGTCACTTTGACCCATAAAAGTCAAATGGGAATGTCATGTGAAACAGAGGGAGTATAAATTTATTAGAGGAAAAGGACAAGAAATGGAGAGGATCCTTACTCGGTTATTGTGTTAAGACTTGGTCGCAAAAGTTAGAAGCAGGCGCAAATCAAAAAGTCGGAAACAAATTTGTTTAAATTGAAGTGTCAGAGTGAGTGTCTATGACACTCAAATTTAGTTACCTAACTAGTGATGCGAAGTAGATTAGTCAACGAGTAACATCCATATGAACTCTATGTTGGAGTAAGTGACCTCAACAATAGTGCGATTATATGATTTAAGTATCATTGTAAAACTCAAAATAAGAATACGTGAGGGATGATTATTTTATAAGTCAACTGATCTTGATCGGTAACGATTGGCTAACTAGAGTTTGACATTACTGTCGTTTGACGGTGGTGATCAGTTGATCCCTTAAGGTCACACCTATAGGACAATTCCCTTAATAGATAAAGTTAATTAGTTGTATATTGATACAAGTTAAATTAAATCCTTAAAATGAACATTTTATTTTTGAGATTTGATATCTTATTGTAATTTGATTAAATAAGATATGTTTTAGTAATTAAAATATTTTATTACTAAAATTGATTATTGTTTATGAAACAATTGTTGTAAGAATGAATTGTTAATTATAATTACAATATGTTGTGAATTATATTAACATGATTCATTTTAATTATATGTAATTGTGAATTACTATTTATTTTATCAAGTATAATTTATTTTATTAAGTAATGATATTTAADATGTTAAATATGCATTATATTGTTTTATGACATGATAATTGTTACATGTTATATAATGTGTGACATTAGACAAATTGATAAAATAAAATGGAGTCCATTTTATAAAGAAAACCGGTTTGAGGGCATAGGGTTTTGTGATTGTTTTATTTTATTAATAAAACATAATCATTGCCTAATGCTTGTAGCCTTTCACTCTATCATTTTGATAAGACAAAATGAAGAAAAAGAGAGAAGCATGCTTGGCTTCTTGGAACCCCAAAACCGGCTCCCCCTACCAACAATAAGAAATTGTTTTCTTATTTTTGTAACAATTCATTCTTATTAAACACTCTAAGTTTTTATGTGATAAAATCTCTCTTATATTCTCTCTAAAATGGTTTTAGATCTCATAAATTGTTCTTGGTTAAAAACTCTAAAATTACACAATATTACTAGTAGTAGTAATAATATATATATTGATAGAGTTTATATTTTAAGGTGACTAGTATATTAATCTAGTTAATTAGTATATTAGTTTTAAGGGTGAGTCTTGGGTGCAATCTTTGGAGAATCTCTATACTTGAGATTTTGGAGGATCATCCAACACTAATAGATCAAGAACAAGTGAAGGTAGGAGACCTTACTCGTGCCCCAAAACCCGAATCATTTCATATGTAAGAAGGTATTTTCTTCTTATTAATTCTTGCATGCAACTAGATCTATGAGTATAAATTAAGAGTAATTTATAAAATGAATTAGATGAGTCTAATTAGAGGTATATGATATCTAACACCCTAATCAAGCTTTTCAGATGGTTTCAATTCCCAAAGCCTGGGAAAGAAAATCGACCATAAGGAAATAATATCGACCATAAGGAATGCAGATACCCCCTCCGTCTCATTCATTTGTTTACCTTTTTTATTCTTTTTGAGGGGTATTTTAACCAAAGGTAAACTAATGGTTCGGACGGAGGGGGCATATGCCAGTTGACAGCTAATGAACGCTCACAGCCGCCCAAAAAATAAGAACCAAAGGAGCGGACCCACCCAAAAATACAGAAAGGAGAATGAATGATTTTAGTTCCAAACCCTCACCTGGAATGAAGAAAAAAAGGCGTACTAAAAGAGCCAGCAAAGCGGACCAAGCACCATATTCTCCCCTGAAATCAAACATAAATACTATTCTCAGAAAGCAAGGGAACCAAACACAAGTCCAGGAAGAAACTTGAACATGAGATCTTTAAACTGATCAAATAAAAGGCAACTAATAAGAAAAATTTTCTGAACGTACTGCATCCATGACATCACACTAGCAGGTGCTTGTAGAGCGAAGAACGGTACAAGAAAAGATCTGTTTATCGCAGTTCCTTTCACGAGCATCAAGATCCTGTCCGTTCAACCATGTGAGTTATGCTCAAGAAATTGGGGTGGGGGTGGGGGTGGGGTGAAGATACGATTTTTCAATCCAATTTTTTTCCTGCGTAAGAATAATTGTAAGTACAATTTTGCTTGTAGAACGAAAAATTTGTTTCCCTTCCATTTTCCTATGACCCAACTTACTAACCAAACAACAAATAACTATTTTCCTCCATTTCTATTCCCTACCCTCCAAATCCATCCACCAAACAAGAGGTTAGAGTTGGCCAGCACAAACATTAAGAAACGAGAAGTTGATGACGCATACATCTTACTAAAAATGCCAATAGGCAACGCAGCACTAAGAATTAAAATGCAAAAAATAATGACCAGGATGAGTGAGACCCTTAAAAGTGTTTCTAAAACTGCATCAGATTTCATGGGTCTATCCACATAACTACATAAGCTTGCAAGAGGTAAATGAGACATAATTGAAAGGTTCCTTGAGTAAGCTTAAACGTGATTTTGTCACCAGAGTTAAGTGCTCCAAATACCCAATATATTTGACAGTGGGGATGAACTTTGAGGGTATAGCTGTGGTGGATAGGGTGTCAAGTAAAAACCCCAAGGTGGTGCATTTGAAGCTTCATTGCTTGTAAACTGTTGGTTTCAACATACGGTATGTAACACCCGTAAATTTTATAAACGGTTTTAAAAGTAATTTAATAATTTAATCAGGATTAATTAGATTTAAATCATATTTTGGGTAACATACATATTTTTAAGCATAATATTTATAAATATAATATCCATAGTCCGTCTTGAGTGTATAGTAGCCTTAAGACGTGTTTTAAGCCATTTCCGACTCAAATTGAGTGGTTTTAGGCCTAGACTTGTTTAAGGACCCATATTCTACCATTTTCTCACAAAAACCCTTTCAAACCCTTCATCTTCATTATTTTCTCAGCAAACTCTCAACCAAAATACCACCATCGTTGCTTCCTTTCTCCTTAACCTTCAACCTTCAAATCTTCATAACTCATTCAATTCTCAACCAAATAAGTCGATTTTCGCGCCATTCTCTCTCTTTTCTCGTTCTTCATCTTTGGTAAGTAAAAAAGACAACATTTTTCCCCTTTCTTTGAGAATTTGGAAACCCTAGATACCATTATAGGGAGAATTCTTCAATTAATTCTTCTAATTTTCTGTTTAGGTGAGAACTTAGAAGACCCGTAGGAGGATAGCTACGTGATTGACGACTCATTGGACGAGTGAAGAGCTTATAAGGTAACAGTGATAAGTTACTCAACATTATACTTGAATTTTGTGTTTAATTGTATTAGATGTGTTGTTTACTGTTGCGATATGGTTTTGATTCTTGCGTATATTGTGTCCTAGTCTATAGTTTCCATATTAGGTTTATTTTGTTAATATTATGTCGGCTTGTCATTAAGGTTTATGGTAGTTGTGTTGAGTGTATATACATCCTCTTGTAACCGTTGTAATACACGAAAATAAGAAAGTATTTTTCACATATTCGTTTACACATATGTTTTTACATGGTATCGGAGCTAGGTTTTTCTAGCATCGTATAAGTGATAAGACGACGTTAATTCCTCCCGTGAAGACAGTGATCAAGATTTTCAAAACGCCCCTCACGCAGACTCGGAATATCCGAGTATGACGATATGGCGAAAGGTTCCTCTCAACCTCGATAAGTCCGGAGATAAGTTAATTGTTGTTGAATTGAAGGGAAATATTATAATGAATGGTCTGTTAAAATGCGGGGTGCCCTGCGTTCGAAGAAGAAGACGGGATTCATCGATGGTACGGTTGAGAAGCCTGCCGATGATTCTGAAGATTTGGAAGATTGGTACATGGTTAATGCTATGCTTGTTAATTGGATATTCAACACGATTGAACCAGAACTCGGTTCATCGATTACATATGTTGAAGAAGCCAAGGCGTTATGGGATGATATCAAGCAACGTTTTAGTGTTGGGAATGGTCCGAAATTACATTGCATAAAGGGCTCAATCGCGGCTTGCAAGCAAGGTGACAAAGAGACAATTACTGATTATTATGGCCGTCTTAAGAAACTTTGGGATGAACTTAACAAGTACGATCGGAATCCCACATGTAGTTGCGGTGGTTGCAAGTGCGGAATAAATAAACAATTAGATAAAAAGCATGATGAAAGTAAAGTCCATGACATTCTATTGGTAATTTATTCTGCTTATTCTATTATTGCATCCAATTTGCTTTTACAGGAGCCGTTGCCTTCCCTTAATCGGGCTTATGCTACTCTGATTCAAGAGGAAGGAGTGCAAGGAAAGTTAACAGGTGCAAGGGGGGGCGACAACAAGGGGAGGCGACAACAGAGCAGAGCCAATGGGTTTTGCAGCACGATCGACACCGTCAATGGTAGCTGCACGTACAGAGGATACAAATAATAAGGAATCTGATGGTAGGCCTTTTTGTGAAAAGTGCAGGAAGTATGGGCATGTTATTGCTCGCTGTTTTGACATCGTAGGCTATCCGAAGAGATGGCGTGACAGAGGAGCAGGCCGTGGTGGTCGAGGACGCGGTGGATACGGCAACACACAAGGCTGGGGCTCTGCTAATGTGGTGCAAAGTGCGGATACTAAGGAAACTTTTGTCACTGTACCAAAGGAGCAATGGGATGCATACGTGAATCATTCTAAAGCATCTTCTTCTAATGTGCGGATGAATGGTAAGGCGGATGATTATAATTTTTGGTTACTTGATTCCGGAGCTACGCATCATATGACGGGATATTTCGACATTTTGTATAATGTACGGGATATTGACCCATGTGTTGTAAGCCTTCCTAACGGAAGCCTTCCTAACGGAAAGTCTGCTACGACATCTAAGGAAGGCTGCGTAAATCTAGGCGGGAAATTGATTTTATAAAATATCCTTTTTGTGCCCGATTTTAATTGTAACCTTATTTCCGTCTTTCAGTTGAGCATAAACCTTGATTGTGAAGTGAATTTCACTAATAAAAATTGTGTTATACAGGACCGCACAACGAAGAGGACGATTGGTACGGGTGAACAAAAGGGAAGGCTATATTTACTGGAAGGACGCACGAGTCACAACGTTTTGACAGCCAAAAAGAGTGAAGGTGATGCTGATATTTGGCACCGTCGACTTGGGCATTCTTCGAGACGAGTCGTCATTTTTTTGCCTTTTATTAATAAAAAGTGTGACAACCATACTTTGCACTTTGTGATATTTGTTTGAAAGCCAAACAGACGCGAGAGAAGTTTGTTATTAGTGAGAATAAAGCTAAGACTATTTTTGAACTTGTGCACTGTGATTTATGGGGCGATTATCGTACGCCTTCGTCTTGTGGGAGTTATTATTTTCTTACTATTGTTGATGATTTTTACCGTGCTGTTTGGGTTTACTTAATTAAAACAAAAGATGAGGTGTCTCCGTTGATACAAAATTTCGTTGTTATGGTGAAACGTCAATTTGATAAGAATGTGAAAATGGTGCGTACTAGACCTGTCAAAACTCGACCCGACCCGAAAACCCGACCCGCCCGACCCGTTTTTTTAGGGTTACAAACCCGGTTTTTTCGACCCGTGACCCG
>VHZZ01011909.1:35946-47689 GCA_009801015.1 Silene noctiflora | reverse complement strand
GTACTTAAGGTGGCCTTGTAAGGCACTTTGGAGTATGGGGGTGTTACAACAACAACCAAAAACGCCACCAACAACATTAATAATCAACAAAAAAAAAAACCACCTAATTTCGCCAACAACAACACCCTAATTACTAACAATAGTGAAATCAACAAGATACAAACTAATGAGCAAAAAAACTAAACCTAATTGAAAACCAATTCAAACAAGTTGAATACAACCTAAAACTAACAACTAATTCAATTAACTAACAAAATAGAAGTCGTATAATCAATTAACAACAATGATAAGGGAAGGGGAAGGGAAACATAAAATTAAAAACGATTTGTTAACAAAAATTAAGCTAACTTAGGAGTAGGTGTGGGCATAATCCGGTCCGGACCGGAAAAATGGACCGGGCCGGAGCGGAATCTACCAGACCGGAACCGGAATTAAAAAATCTGGTCCGGTCTCCGGTCCGCCATTTTCTTAGATTCCGGTCCGGGTTTTTTCGGTCCGGACCGGATTGGACCGGAAAGACCGGATTTTATGTTTTTTTTTATTTTTTTCCTCGAAAATATATTTTATTCCGGTCCGATCCGGTCCAATGGACCGGAATTTCAGGACCGGAATTTGAAAAGTGGGCATATTATGTCAAATTCCGGTCCAACCGGCCCGGTCCGGTCTTGGACCGGAATTTTTCGGGTCCGGTCCCGGTCCAGAATTTTTATAATCAGGTCCGGTCTCGGTCCATAATTTTTGCCGATTCCAGTCCCGGTCCAATCCGGTTCCGGTCCGGTCCGGTCTGGTTTTGGACCGGTGCCCACCCCTGCTTAGGAGGGGGGAGGGGCAGTGGTGGTGGCGGCGACGTGGTGGCGTGGTAGTGGCGACTTGTAGTGGTGGCGGCAGTGGCGGTGGAAGGAGTGTTGGTGTGTGGTGTGATGTATTTTTTGGGGGGTTTTTGAATTAGAGGAAAGTTGTGTTTGGTAGTGAGATGTTAGGGGTAGAGTGGTCCTTTGCAATAAAAACGCCGATGATATTTATTAAAACGTCGACGATGTTTTGCAATTTGGATGTTAAATAATTAATATATTTATATTAATTAATATCATAAGTGGAATATGTTTATATTGTAAGAAAAATCAACATATTCTAGTACTCTCTAAATTTATAATTGAACAAAAACTATATAATATTTACATTGAAACACATTGGTCAAGTATATCAATTAAAAACACAAAATAGTATAATTAATTTGTATATATATAGTATTGATAGTCCGTGTTAGACAAGTAGTCGTATATGCGTAGATTGTAAGTTTGTAAGGGTTATTTTGAAAAACACCAAAAATAAAGGGGGTTTAACACAAAGAGAATGTCAACATCGACGACGGCGGCGTTGCAAGGCACCGGAAGCGGTAGCGGAGGCAGTAGCAATAGTGGCGGCGCATCGGTTATGGCGCCACTCGAAGATTTCCAATTGTCATCTTCTCAACTCCTCGCTCTCCACGATTCTAAACCCGATGCTATGCTTTGTCTTCTCTCTCTCCTTATTTCTACTAGCTATCTGTTTAATTACTCATCAATCTATTATTGTATATTTGGTTATCTATTGCGTAATTCTTGTCTGAGACAGTCTCATGATAAATGACTGGTTGATGTGACTTATGAGCGGGGTTTTTCAAGTTAATTAAATGGGTTGGTTTCACGGTATTAAATTGGGTCTCGGCAGAGCATTAATCCATTCTCTGAAATAGTGGCGGAACCAAGATTTGTAATTAGGAGTTGTGGGTTGGGGTTGGTAATGCAATAAGGTTACTTTGAAAACATATCAAAAAATTTAATTAGAATTCTGAGGGTGATTGCCTGTGCTAGCCACTCTTAGTTGAAAAAAAGCGGAATTGTATACTCTTGCAAATACAAAAACAACAACATCGCCCCCCATACGCAAGGCTCTCGCCAATGGTGAGGTAGGGGGTCGAATGTGTGATCAATTTCAATGCTTTCCACACATAATGCAATATTTTGAGTACTTGTTGCTTTTGCTGACTGTTTAATCATTTCCAAAGCAAGACATATGTGGCTGCATAGTGTAGCATTTGATGATTGATATCTTACTTGGAATTTGATTCTTCAGTGCTGAAATCGGACTTGTTGGACGACCTAAACAAGGAAGTTAAGTCATTAGATGAAGATAGCTGGATGTTTGAAGGTCCTAGATCTAGGATCAACCTCATATCCAAGCCAGGTATATGCTGTCTTCATATCTTTGCTGGTTTGTTCATAGCTGACTTTTTGTTTTTATCAGTTGATTACTACCAGAATTTGCTACGCTTTTCTTGGTAGTGCTGCATGTCAACTTATCAATTATTACTTGCGTGAAGCGTAATTTTGATAGCTCATTTGGAAGTAAGGTGGAAGATATGAAAAACACTATATATTGGGAGGAACTTTCTGAATAAAAAATTCGACTTTAGATTATGGTGGGATGCTATGCTCTTGACTTGAGGAATGACAATAACCATCTCAGTTTCATTTGCACCCTTTTGTAAGCGGAACTTGCAAGTTAAAGGCTAGTTTTTATGGTCATAGCTGATTATGAAATTTGGCATAGTGACCTTAGAAACAAGCCCTGCTGCATATACTTTTATGTTGGGATACTGTTAATTGAGAAGCTGTAATGAGATCAGTAATTTTGCGAATTGAGAGGCTTTTGTAGCAACTGGTTTCACCACTTCTCATGTGTATGAAGTTGGTTAAATACTCACATATACATACTTTACATAGTTACTGGTTACATACAGTTTGTTGTGATAGTACCCCTTTCTTGAAGTAGCTTCATATCTGATGCTGTTTATCAATTTAACTGTGATATATTTACTACAAGTATTTGCAACATTTTGCCAAAAATCAACTAAAAATATTTTATGCTGCAGTATTCAATTTTATAGTTCGTGTAGACGGTTAAGAGTGTCAGGTGGTACATGGTTTGATTTGAAACCAGTTGTGCTGTTCACTATTCTGTTTTACTGAATCATTCGCTTCCTTGGATTGGGAAAAACCAGGTAGTTCCTTTCTATCTAAGAACAGTGTACCTTCAAGCAAGTGGAATACAGGACTGCCTTGAAGCGTAAAGATGAGATTCATTCCCTGGGTGGCTTGCTTTTAGATACTCCACAAATTAAGTCGGCTTTTTTTTATGAGGTCTTTTTTCCTGTAGTTAATAGTCAGTTCTAGTAAAGTTTGTACGAAACTGTTTCCTTGTGATAGCAAGCCAACTCGTGTATTCCTTGATCCTCATCTAATTATATGGCTAATTGGATTGATTTCACAATTAGCATCTCATATTAGTGGTTGTGATCAGGATGAACTGCTGAAGTGATGATATGTATCCTTGTCCCTTCTAAGAGTACTAGTAGTCTAAGGGCTAGTTTTTCTTGTTCGCTTGTAATCTGTGATTCCAAAGCAAATAACACAGGTTAGCAACGTCCAGTCAGCTGTACTGTACCACCAAAGCAAATAACACAGGTTAGCAACGTCCAGTCAGCTTTCTGCCCACGGTCGACGAATGGAAACTGCCCTAGAAAACACTCCAGCAACACCACTCCGAGGGACCACACATCCCCAGCAAAATCCTTTAAAACCGTTATTACCACCATCAGCACTGTCCCATTTTTCAGGTTCAAATCTTTCCGGACTCATGTAAGCGAATGTGCCTTAGCCTGTTCCGAGTGGCTCAGACCAGCCCGTCAGAACTTTAGTGCTCACGCCAAAATCAGCAATCTTCACCTCTGCTTTGCTATTTATCAGTAAATTGGAAGGCTTGATGTCTCTATGTACTATGTTCATGCCCTGCAAATATTTCAGCCCTTCAATCACTCGACGAGCCACTGTAGATATTACCGCCTCCGGCAGTCTTTTGTAGTCTTGCAACACACTGTGCAACGATCCACAGTCCATGTACTCCATGATGAAGCAAAGCTTACCTATGTCCAATGATGTGATACCGTCAACAAAAACAGTTAAACTGATAAGTTGAATCGAATGAATGAATGATTAGTCGATGTCAACTTTACCATTATTTTCTCACAATACACAAGGTACAATTGCAATGATATAGTTCACAACAGGATGGCACAACTTTTTCAAAGACGATAATAAAAAATTGTGCGTTAATAAATCAATGTGACAAATTTAATATATAAATGTACTCATGTTGGAAGCAAATAATAATCGAAATTGACATTTATTGATTATCAAAGTCACATAGAGAATGTAAATGAAATTGAGGCATTCTGTTTAAGATTATATGTATGAAGTCATATTTGTTGGTTCGATTATTAGTTATTAGTTACATCGTTTTACAAGAGACGATTCTTTCAATACAATGCCGATCAATTCAGTAAAGAAGTAAGCATGATGAACCGCAATGAGCATATAAAAAGTGAGATGACCTGCATTATTGTGAAAAACCCCATGGCACCTCACTAAAAAGTCTGAATCCACATTAGTGAGGATTTCAGCTTCATAGGTTTGATTCACCAAGAAACCGTCATCAGACCTAAGGACCTTAAGTGCATAAATTGAGCCACCTATTGAGTGGCGCACCTGGTACACGATACTGCTGCTCCCATGGCCTACAGCCTCGAGTTTTTCGAGGTCAGACAAGGGATTCATAACAGGGGTGGCAGGTGGATGAAGCAACAAATGTTGAGCTGTGAATAGCGAGGGCGGTATGAGTAGCCTTAGTGATTGTTGATGCCTCCTCCTTTGGGAGATTTATGCATGGATTTTGCAACTGCCTACCCCAATATTTTAGGGCTGCTGACTGTGCTGAGAGTTTTTTGGAGAGGTTGGAGGATCATGTGTCTCAGTGTCTGTGTTTCAAGTAACTGTAAATCAATTTCATGCCTATTTTTTAATCATCATCATATACTTCTTTAATGCAGTAGCCAATCCTGCTGATGTGGCATCTCAATTTTTAATCTCAGTCTGATGTGGCGAGAAACTAAAGGTGCTATAGTAACTTAAAAAAAAAAAGGAAAAACAAAAAACCTAAGTAAACTAAGTGAGAAGAAAACGGAAGATGTGACATATTCAATAGAATATTCCATATTCAATTGATACATAAACTAGTGTAATTCCCGTGCATAAATGCACGGTTTTTTAGATAGGGATGTTAGAGAACTTAAAAAATAAAGATGATAAATTTAAAGCGAATTTCAATATTTACACATTATGGATAAAATATATTAAATTAATTAAAGTGGAAGAATATATGTTTATAGTATTAGAAACTAATACTCTTTGTGAATATCTTCATAGACAATGTCAATTAAAATTACGTAAAACATTTAGCGGAGAATTAATGAATTTTCATATTTATAAAATTTAGATTAAATATATTATTACAAAAAGACCTGTATGAATATTAATTACGGAGTAGCGATTTCTTGTACTGCAATCATGTTTCATAGGTAGACTCATACATGATATAATATTAAGTTCATATAAATCAAATGTAAGAGCCAACTTTTACAGAATAATGACAAATTGACAATTAATAGAGCCCAACTCCTTCCTAAAATAGTTGAGCGGGAAAAAACTTAGAGTAAGACTTATTCTTTTAGTTAAAGGGAGATGAGAAAAAAAAAAAACGAACTTGAAAATTAATCAAGAGAATTGAGGTGAAGTTATGAAATGTGTATTATATTTTTTAGCAGAAAATTAATGATTTCAATTTATACATTTTATCAAATAATTTTATTGAATTTTTTTTATGAAAATAATAATATTTTATTGGTTTTTTTATACAGGGTAATTATCTGTTAAGTCATTCTCTGATATATAATAATAACACTAACAAAAGATTTAGAAATAAATTTATAAGTTTTGTTTATTTTGATTAAATTATTACAATTCAGAGTATAGAAAAAGTTATATAATGATTAAAAGATTATATAAAAGAAAAAAATTAATGAAATAAAGACTTATTTCCTTATTTAGCGAGATTCCTTTTGGAGGGAAATTTTTTGAGAATTTTTATTCTCTTAGTATATAGGAGGATTATGGAGATTCATATTCATATTATGTTATTTTTGAAAATTATCTTTCCCACAACAGAATAATTGACTCAAAATATGATAAAGAGAACAAAAATTTCGCCTGTATTATCGCTTAGATTAGATTAGGTTATTCTTGAGAAATGCCTACAAAAATTAATATAAATATGCATTGCCATCAACCTTCAGTCAATAACAATTCATGAAAAATTTACACAATCCTCACATAAATCAGTGGTTGAGAAAATAATTGGGGATTATCAAGCTGTGATTTTTTTTACATAATCTACACCCCTTTAGAAATTTATCGAAAAAAAATCAGAAATTTATCAAAAAAAAATTGTTGAAACCGCCATGAAAATCAAGCAACTACCACTACGGAACAATTGAGCGAAGAAGACGCACCACAGTTGAATAGTTGATGCTCGAGCTTTTGGTAATAGTCTAATACTACACGATAATCATTACTCCTTCTGATATAGTTATATCCATGAATTTATAGGGTTGATTTGTCAATTAATAATGGTAGTGGTGGACAAAAAGAGCACAAATTGATTTCGATCTGTTTATTATTTAAGTGTYTGTTCATATACAGAGTATGTGTCTACCTCTTCGTTGTTTACTTCGTTGGGGCTTATTTTACCTAATTTTTCTTATTGAATTAGTCAAAACAATACTTATWTGAGTAGTCTTTCTTAAGATGAGACAAATCTTTTGTTAATATCAATGTATTCGATTTTGGTCGTATGTGTAATAATTGACCCATCTTAAAGTTAATTAAGACGGATATGATGCACTTTATAGGTTTAGTTTATTAGTTGTATTAATTAACGTGTGATAACCTATATAAATCTTTATATTATTAACTTGAAATAAATTAAAAGATTAAATCTTCATCATGATTGCCTGTATTAATTTAAAACTTTGAAAGCAGACCCGTGAATTTCACGGGTTTAAAACTAGTCTATTATCAATGTATTTTTTTCTTTGGTATATTTTCTTCTGAGTCATCAAAACCTCCTTTTGTATGCACGTTTTCAATAAAGAGCTAGTCTTGTGTAAGACAATTTTACACAGAAATTGTGTAAAGCGAAATTATAAAAAAATCATGGTCTTATTAGCGTAAAAGTATCTATAAAAGTACCCAATTAGATCCTCTCTTTTACCTCCCCTCCATTTCTTTTCAGCGACTTAGATTATTTCCTAGAAAGATTTAACAGTCACAAATCAAAGTAATCGATAATGATGTGAAAGAGAAATAACATACAAGTGAAGCAATATGGTAAAAATGAGAAACCCTAGGGCAACCATTTTTCACCATTTTCATTGCATATGGCACGAATTTCTTCCATTAAAACCAAACTCAAATATTCTTTTAGGCTTTATAAGATGCAATCTCAAAGAAGGAGTAGTATTTTTTCGAAAAATGATAAGCAAAAGGGTCCAAGTGAAGGAGAAGGTCATCGTACAAAATCTATGCAGGAGATTAATGGGATCCCTGGCTTACCTATTGAGGATGATGATGACCTGCAACAAGACAGTATCTGGATTACCAAACGTGGGAATAAGAGTAAACAGACTATTAAGGAGGAATCCATGGATGATTTGATACAATTCTCTCAGGATGATACAAAGGAGGAAGTTGTATATTGGAACCAGACTATTTATTGTTTTGTGATGGGTGCTAACCCCCCTTGGGAAGTTATTATTGGCTATATTCATCGAATTTGGGGCAAGCATGATATTGATAAGATATCACTCCTCCGAAATGGTGTTTTTCTGGTTCGGTTCAAGGATAACAAGGATAAAGAGGCTGTCTTGCAGGCTTGTTACCATATTTTGATAACAAAGCCCTTACTGTTGGGCCTTGAATGGTGGATGTAGAACTTATGGAAGAAGAAGTGAAAGTTGTACCTTCATGGATAAGACTACATGAATTACCTCTTACATTTTGGGGGTAAATGTCTCCCTACCATTATAGGCTTGGTGGAAAAGTTCATCAAAACTGATCAAGCCACAACAGATTAGACCAGACTATGCTTTACTAGGGCCGTGGTTGAGCTCCAAGTGGGACACAAGTTCCCTAAGACTGTGAGGTTCTTGGATGAATCAGGTAAAGTGGTGACTGTTGATGTTGAGTATGAATGGAGGCCCTCATTATGCTCCCAATGTAAAGGAATAGGACATGGGAATACTCAATGCAAAAATAAGGAGAGTAACAAGAATGCAGGAAAAACTATAAAACCTTCGGAAACCTGTCCCTAAGATGAATGATCTTATTTTTATACGGGAAGTTACCCCTACTGTCCAAGAAGCTGCTCCACCAGTGGCACTTGAGAATGGTGAAACTACACCTATTAAGCAACCTACTGCATCTGATCCTGGTCAGGAGGTGGAATCTAGTAATCCTTGCACCCAGGGCATTGTGGACAAATCGTATAAGCAAGATTTAGATGACTCAGTGGCCCCACAGAGTGGGTATTGGAATTGGTAACCTTTCACCAAAATCTTCTAATGCATAACATAAGATTTTGGAATGTAAGAGGTCTCAATAGTGTAAATAAACAGAAAGAAGTAAAGTGGTTTATTCATAATACAGGAATTGGCTTTTTTGGTCTTTTTTTTGTGAAAGGTAAGTATATTAATAAAAAATGCCAACCAATACATCAAGTGTTTTGCCTATAAAATATATACATAAAAAAATAGACAACTAACAAAAACACTACTCCCTAGCAAACACTATCCACCCATACTCTATCACGGAGTAATAGGGGACTAGTGTTCCTCCTTTGCCATCGTTCTTTAACCTCTAGTAATACTTGCTTAACAATAAGTAAGGGCCTCATAACTCTTTGATTGATCCAGGCATCATTTCTTGCTCTCCAGATTTCATAAGTAATGACAACAAAACAAGCACAAATCCAGCTCCTCTGAATCTTGCTTCTACCACGTCCATTTTTTAACCAAGTTATTATATTATGCTCAGGGAAGGTATAATGTAGCTGCTGTTTCAGCAACCTCACACATTGCATACTGAAAGAACAGTTGTAGAAAAGGTGATCATGGGTTTTAGGATGATTCCCACATAAGTAAGAAGTCTCCTCTGTCCTATCCCCATCTTTTTCAACCTATCTCTTGTTAACAACCTACCTTGAATGCAGGCCTAGTAAATGACTGAGCATCTGGGAATATTCATGCTATTTAAACATACATATCTCCAGTTAATCTTGCTTACAGTAGGACTAATCCATTGGTATCCTTCAGCCATTGAATAATCTTTTGTAGCATTCAACCAAAGATTACCAACATAAGCTTGCTTAAATGTATCTCTAACCTGAATTATTTTCTTCCATGACCACCTGCTATCAATAGGAGCATTGTAAGCTTTCCAGTCAACATTTTTCATATAAACATGATTCACCCATCGAACCCAAATGTGATCTTTTTTAGTAGCCAGCCACCAGATATACTTCCCCAATAATGCTTTGTTCCAGAGTTTTTTTGCTTTCAAGTAAGTTTCTTTGCCTCCCCACAAATAGTTTCTACAAATGGAGTCAATTCTCTTCATAATACCATTGGGAATGAGAATGATAGAAGCCCAATAAGAATGAAGGGTGGCTAGCACATAATTAACTAGCACTAGCCTACCAGCATAAGAGAGGTGTCTTGAGCCCCAGGATCTAATATTTGCTACAATTCTCTCTGTCAGTTTGTTTCCCTCCTGTTTAGTCAGCTTCTTGGAAGAAATAGGTACCCCCAAGTATCTAAATAGAAATTTACCCTTCCTAAAACCAGAGATTTGCATAATGCCTTCCATTGTTGGAGCAAGTGGTTTAGCTTTATTGGAGCACATAGGGGATGAAATCGAAAATCTGGTTATTGAGTTACCACATTTAGCGCCCTAGATAAGAAGTTCATGCATAAGGTGAACAAAAGAGGAGAAAGAGGGTCTCCTTGTCTGAGTCCCCTTTTCCCATTTAAAAACCCAAAGTTGTTACCATTTACATTTAAGGAGTAGAAAGGAGTTGTTACACAGATCATCACCAAGTCAATAAATTTGGAAGGAAACTTCAAATCTGTCAACATTTGTTATAGGAACTCCCACTCAACTGTATCATAGGATTTCCTAAGGTCTATTTTTATAACGCAACGAGGGGAAGCAGCCTTCCTATTATATAACCTCACAAGATCCTGACAAATTAAGACATTTTTCACAATGTTCCTTCCTTTGACAAATGGTCCTTGATTGCTACCTATTATATCTGGCAACACATTTCCCAGCCTGGTGCAAAAGATTTTAGTAATGCATTTATACGCAATGTTACAGCAAGCAATGAGTCTGAACTCAGTCACACACACTGGGTTAGATACTTTTGGAATAAGAGTTAAGGTAGTAGTGTTAATTTGCAATAATTTGCCAGTACGGAAGAAGTCCAAAACAACAGCAGTGACATCTTGTCCTACCAGATCCCAAAAGTCTCTATGAAACTGACTGAAGAACCCATCAGGTCCGGGTGACTTGTTAGCTGGGATGGAAAAAATAGCTTTCTTTACTTCATCAGGACTAACAGGTGCTAGGAGTACACACCTGTGCTGATCATCAACTATGGGACCAGTTCTAACAGTAGGGACATGGACCTTAATTGTATCAGTACTTGTTCCAAGAAGATCCAAATAATAATGAATGAAATCTTGCTCAATGCCCTCATGATTATGTTGGATATTCCCTTCCTTATCCTTAATTTAAAGATCCTTATTGTGAACTTGTCTAGCTTTGAGTTATTTATGGAAATAACTAAAATTCTCATCCCCCTCCCTTATTCAATCCACCTTGGCTTTATGACTCAAAAAACTATGGTGGGCTTTTTTAAGAGCTCTGTACTCATTAGCTGCCAAAGATTCAGCTGCCAGTATATTCAGATTAGTAAGGCACCGATTCATCTGCACCTGAATCTCATATAAACTAATCTTATCAAACTCAATAACTTTTTCAATATCAGAGAATATATTTTTATTCAGTTCCCTTAAAGGCTGCTTAAGACTTTTCAATTTAGTAACCACTTGAAACATAAAAGTGTCATAGACAGGTCTACTCCAATAATGACGGACAATAAACTTAAAGTTAGGATCCTGCCCCTACATGTTGAAATATCTAAACTGAGGAGTCCTATGACTTATTATTCTTCTATAGCAAACACAAGGGTTGTGGTTAAAAAGCCCCTCAGGAAGGAAATAAGCATGGCAATCAGGATAAAGGTTCATCCACTCACCATTGGCCATGAATCTATCAATCCTAGAGAAAATTTGGAGGATGGGTCATGTTTGTTGTTCCAAGTGAAAAAAGCACCCTTCTCTTTAACATCTATCAGTTCACAATACTCCACACATTCTTTGAACTCAACAATCTCAGCCAGAGTGACTGGCCTGCCAATTTTCTCATTAAAATCCAGAACATTTTTGAAGTCTCCACAAATACACCAAAGGCCAGAATTAGTATCTTTGATATTTTTTAGTTTCTGCCATAATCTTGTCCTATCCCCATCATCATTAGATCCATACACAATACTACATAAGAAAGTATCACCAGAGGCACATTTAGTTATCTGAGTTGTTATTTGTTGGTCAGACATAGTTACCAAATTAACCTGAAACACACTAGCAATCCAAATTAACCAAATCCCCCCCCCCCCCCCCCCCCCCCCC
>VHZZ01011908.1:1108-17832 GCA_009801015.1 Silene noctiflora | reverse complement strand
TTTGTCAATTCTCTTTGGCGTATTTGGTGTATCATATGTTCAAGGCTCTTTAATGGCTTGGATGTTAATCTTCTTATAGCTATCAATCAACTCTCTCTTGATGCTTCCAATAATCTTGTTGTTCACCGGAAGCAGATGGAGTTTAAAAAACGACTTGATTTCCACATCTTCGTATGATTGTGATTTCTCTCGTGTTAAAAATCACTATCCTATTTTCATCATTGGAAAGTCGATTTGTCAGGATTACATTCGTATTAAGGTTGATGCTTCCTGGACCTCGGATTTTAAAAGCTCTACTGGTTGGTTCTTTCGAAATCAGGATGGTGAGGTTGTTCGTTTTGGGAGTATCTCCTTTTGGGCTAGATCTGCTCTTCAAGCTGAAGCCCTTGCCCTCAAATATGCTATTCATGCTGCCATTTCCGAGGGGTACCATCATATTGAAGCTATCTCCGATTGTTCGAACCTCATCCTCCAGCTTGGTCGCTTCGCTGATGCACATCATGACTTACGAAATCTTCTATCCAGCATCTCTGATCTTTTACTATCTTGTCATTGTATGTCTTTAAGTTACTGCCTTAGGTCTCTTAACAAAATTGCTCATACAATTGCACAAAATGTAAGAGCATAATCGAGTCCTTCTCCTGACTGTCAAAAAAAAAAGAAGAAAAAAGAAAAGTAAATGCTCAAAGTTACAATGAAGGTTATTTGAACAGAATTTTCAATAGTTAGGCATCCATCTTCGCTATATATCGCCTCTTAAGCCACATTAAAAATTAGTTTTAAAAGGTGATTAAAAGAGCTGAGGCTTATTTCCGGGTATAATAATAGCAATACCAACTATCTCGTTACTCAGTTATACTCCAAAGCCAAAAGTAAAGAGTATCTCGGCTACAAAGCAAGATTATGAACCTCGCCGAAGTCCTGCTATTATAGACTAAACAGTTAGCATAATTATTAAACTATCGCAATTATAATAAATAAATAAAAATGCAAACTTGAAGCCACAGAGAATTGACCCATGATATTTATAGGAAAAATTCCAGCCGAAGTACACAGATTATAAACAACGCCGACATAATTTCCATTGATCATCATGTACTGTAACATTTGGTTAGCAAGCTACAAAAATCATTATAGTCAACTAATGTTTTCATGTACAATCCCTTCCTATGACTTACTCTACGAAGGGACAAGCGCTAGTATTTGAGTCTTAATTCTACCCATGCACATTTGAATCTCCCTGTAAATAGACAGGTTCTGAGAGGAGCAAGGATGCAAACTTCTAACAGCGGTATCCAATATCTGTGCAACCTCCGAGGGTGGATATTGTCGTTCTGTGCAAGTCTGAAAATCATTACAAGAAGGTGAGAGAAAAGCTTCCACTATTCGAAATTATACGACTTGGAAAATTTGTAAAACAACAGGACGTTCAACGATTAAGCGCGACTGAGTAGTTGGCAAAACAAGAATACTTGAATTTTTATGCAGCACAAAACACATTACCATCATCCACCAGCATACAAAGACGACTTGTACTTGCTCTCAATAATTTCATCAATTTTTCACTAATATAGCCATCACCATTAGCATCAAAAAGACTCATCAATGCTTTAAAGTAAAAGGCTCTCAGATTCTTGTGTATGGCTGCCACAATGGTTTGTGTAAAACGGTTTTCTTGTAACCATTTTCAGTTTTTGTTTTCCATTAAAAACTAATATGGTTTTTTTTATGTGAATCCATTTTGCAAAATATTAGTTTAAGACGGCCTAACAGAAGACCAACTGTAAAAGGTTTTAGATATCATGATGTATACCAAACTTGGCCAACATTAAATTGACATTATCAAAATAATAATAAAAATTTAACTAAAAAGAAGTAGAGTTGAAACTGAAATGTACAACACGAAGACAATTTTGTTCGACAAAAAGAAAACCTTATCCATAATAACGCGAAATGACTACTTTGAAAGAAAAGTTTTCTTAGAAACCTTAATAGGCATAACCCACTAAAATGACTCCATGGACTCAATATGATGACCACTGGTTTAAAAACCTTAATAGGCACGTGCCTGAATTGACCGATACCCAAAATAACCCAACTATATCAAGCCTATCACTCGAATTCGTTATAACCATGACCTGAGTAACTGTTTTGCCATGTCTACCAGCCTTGACATACTAGTTATTTTAACAAGACTGCCTCTTAGACCATGACTCCATGAGGACTAAAAAGATACGATAATATGATACATATGGGTTTAATTCTAATAGTATTGTAATAATAGAAACAAAGAATTCCTCAACACTATGACCGTCATACCACATGGTGCTCTTGTCACATAAGGAAGCTTGACTTTCTAATTTCCGCATGGTGGAAAAGGCTAGGAACTGGTAATGGGATGATGACATGAGGCGCATCAAGAGATTGTTGGGAAAGGCAAGGATGATCAGGGAAAAGTAACCAACAAAAGGCGTTATGAGTAAAAAGTTCACCAAACATCAGAACATGGATGTAGTACTAACTTTCGAGGGAGACAATTGCCTGATAGAGGTATCCAATCAGAGATTACCCAGTTGGAGCACTGACATCGTGACAAACATAAACCAATAATAGCTAGATAATTTAAATGCATATGGTTGTAGTATAATTTACCTGTATCATAAGTAATGTAGAAACACATGAAGATATAAGTTCTGAGGGAACTTGCAGATCACATGCAGCAGTTGAACTGGACGAAGCGATTGCGTTTTGAGGAGTCAAACCTCCCTGGGCTGTGCCCGAAGATATCATCACAGACGACATACGACAATCAGTTACACGTTCTGCTTTACAGGCATCGAAAGCCTCGCCGATCCGTCCATATGCATCTTCACCTTTTCTCATTGAAGACATCGCCTGAAATAATCATCAAGGGGATACAATTAACCAGTAGTCACAATTGCAATAAGTGCATCATACTTTGCCAGAGAACTATTTCACACCAGAGTTTGTTACAAAGCACCTTCTCTCATAAAAAAGCATGAATGTACAATTAAGACAAATATTATACTCATGAATCGTGACTCATCAAATGTCAAAAATGACTTTTCGTGGCTAAGCTCCGATGTGCTACCCTACCATGCCCAGTGAATTAAATTACTTCGAGTTAAGATAAAACATATTAATTGCACACATATACTTCTACTGAAATCTAAAGATTTAGAACATAGAAGACTCATCAGAAGAAAACGCTCATTTCCTTGACATCATGATACAGATAAATCGCAGAAGAAATGGATGAGATAGTATTGAGGCCAAGGCAAAAAGTGAAGCCAGATAACCTTAACAGCGACATCTACCATCTTTTGGGCTTTCTGCATTGATCCTTGAACAATTTCAACCACATTAGATGTAGTTTCTTCTTCACGCCTAAAGATAGAACTATCTGAAGTATGTAACGTCCCATTTACACAATCTGAATTAGCTAAAGGATGCTGACCAGAGACCTGAATGGAAAAGGGAAGAAATAAGGTAAAGGCTCAGTACAATGAGGAAAACCAAAAGCAGGCACTAACTCTACAACAACCTCTCAGAACACAGGCTAGGGAATTAAATCCTAAATCTCAGAAGATGAATAAATGTCACTCTGTATTTGACGCAAATTGATGGAATTAATTAAAAAAAAAAAAAAAAAAAAAAAAAAAAGACATTATTTCACAGAACTTAATTTTAAGGATTTTTTGTCAAGCACAATCACTATCTGGTAGAGAAGAATGGAATGATCTCGTAAAGCAGAGCATAAGAAACTAAAAATCCACAAAACTGTTGCTACAATCGACATTCAAAAAGTGAACTATAAACGTGATTGAGCCATCTACATTTGATCAGGTAGCTACAATGTGCAACAGGTTGAGCCCCTTGTCCCACTACATGTTTCCCTGAAACCATACCTTAGTAACCAAATCCTGGGTAAGGCATGGACTAGGCATCATATCGGCTTTTCTTGGTTGCATATGCGCTAGATCTTGAATTTGTGTTGTTTCCTGAGTCCGTGGACATCCATCACCTGCTACCTTTAAGTGCGAGTTCATACATACTTGCTTGACCTGAACAAATCAAATAATTGCGGCATTGTTATACACAAAAGCGTATCATAGGCCACCAATTAATTGCTAATCACAAAAACTGCACCTCAACAAAGAAAACAAATTATTGAATCTCAAGGCCCATCTGAAAAAAAAAAAATATGCAGCTATTTGTTTTTAAGCAAAAGAAATGTACAGTCCGATTAATTATAGTAAAAATGGAGAAAAAAAAAGACTGTACCAGTGAAAATAACTTGCAAGAAACAGAAAGGGGGAAACACAGATGTCAAAAACACGTCGAAGCAGGGAGGAGGAGTAAGAGAGAACTTCAAGGGGAGCAATCTGATCTTCAAGAAATTCCAGTGCCGCAATAAATGGCTAAACAAGAAAATTCACAAAAACCAATGGCTTCTACCTGGAAAGTGCTCTAGGTGGTCAAGTAGTGATGAACTGAAGCCTCACTTCCAAGTTGTTCACTAAGTTTAACATTTTCATGTCAATAGTGGTTTTGTAAATTGAACACTCTAGAGCTGGTTTCCGCTATGGTCAATCATGTCATCTTAAAAGCATGCTAAAATTCAAGTATTTAACTAATCATTCTTACATTATCTTTACAGAAACACACAGAGGCTAATATAACATTCCTGACTACTGCAGGCTTATGCCAATCACTTAAACCTTCTGATCAATGGTGATAAAGAAGTAACAGCTAATCAACGACGCCAATTTTACTGTAAATCATTATGGACTTAATCAAACATTTTCAAAATAAAGAAAGTTTTCTACCCAGATCACTTACAATCAGTTGCTACCAACCCATAGTTTCTTTTAGAGCTTTGAAATGACTAGCTTCTATATATATATAAAGGGACAAAAAGAACCTTGAACAAGTCGTCACATCAGTCAAGGAAGTAATTTATGCAGGTGCTAAGAAGTAAGAAGTATGAATCGAAGAAACTGTAAACATGCCTTCACATCACTCGTAATTGCGGGGCTGAATGGAGGAGCACGCAAGGGAGGATCCCGGATTTGCATATGCTCATCTGAGGCCAACATGAATGCTTCATTGATTTTTGGTAATTTTGAATGTCGGTAATCACGGAACATTTTATGTTGCCTTCGAGATTCCGGCATGTTTTCCACAGGATTCAGAGGCATGCAATCAATATCCTGCCAAGAAGCACAAGTAAATGATTTTTAACGCTTTTCAAAATCACAAATGAAGGTGAGTATTTGCACTATACATATTAAAACTTCTCAATGATTCTTGCACACTATTGGAAGAAAATCCTCAGGGTTTTAGAATTAAAATGAGAGCATTGGTTAGCGATAAAACAAAGAAAGGTTATATAGGGTGCCGGATGCCCGTATTGCCGGTTAACGGAAATTAACAAAGAAACAAACCTAAAAACATAAATAAACTTCATAAAGATTGAAAAAACAGAACAGTTATTGAGAAACTAAAACAAGTTTTTTCAAGTAACTAACTCAATCATATGATTTGATTATTTGATATAAGATTTCATGAGTAGTTATCTCCTTTTGCTTGAAAGATACTAAAAATCTAGAATATGCTATGAAGAGAAAAAAAACTGGGGTATAACACCTTGTATGAAGGATCAGAAACATCTCACCCATGGTCCTGCGCTACTGGATTATTAATATCAAGGGTCAGTCAGGGATTACGCAACGTTCCTGCCTTCTGCTTTCTTAAGAGAAAATATGATGTCGAAAATATACCTCATTTTGAAACTACTCTGGCCAGAGAAAGCACTTATATAATCATGGCAATATAATCATGGCATTATAGCATTAGAGAGCAAATTAATACCTTGACAAACTCTACTCCCAAATCTCGACGGTCAAACTGGACCAAGCAGCTGTGATGATCAACTGCTAAGACACTGCCATTGTGAAGTTCTCTCGTTTTCGGATGAATACCAACAACTTGCTGGCCAACTGATAGTGGACGTGCTAAGTCGTTAGGAAGCCCGTCACCAAGACCAGCACGAACATTAGCATAATGACTCCGAACAGATTCACGATATTGCTCAAGTTTCTCCCTTTCTTCCTGTAGGAAACGTTCAGAGAACCTCCGAGGTTTACCAAGGGAGCTGCAATCACATAGACCTCAGCAAAACTTTACAAATGTACACCAAAAACAATGGGCTGTCGAATTAAAATGAGGGATACAAACCTTCTAATGACTCCCCATTCAACACGAGTAAGTCTTGGGATATGTCCCAGTCCAACATGATTTAGATACTCCACAAACTCTCGTCTAGCAAACCAAGGGTAGTCAATGGCACTATAAAACCATTCATATGAACACCACCTGCGTACATCAGGCCAGGATAGACAGTGCAAAACTTTTTCCTACATTTTCAGTAACATAAGATTAAAAATTCTAGTGGCTTGCAGAGAATGACTGCAATAATGCTAGACAACCACTCACCTTAGCGCATTGCACGCTTCCTTGGAACAAAGAACATTGACTAGAAAAAACACCATTAGCATGATTTCTATCCTTTTGAGGGATAGTTCTGTCTCTCTTACGTCTACATTTCCGTCTTGTAGGCTCAATAACATGGCTAGAAGCTTGAACCTGCGTACTGGATACTACTGTCTCAGCCTCTCCCATGTGTTGATCATTACTAGAAGACAAATCAGGAGACCTAACTGAAGTTTTACGTCTTTTGGAGACAGCAGATAAATCTACATTACTATCTCCAGACTTCACCTCTTCATCAGCAAAGATCTGTCAAATGATACCAATGTCATGTCAATAGCTTTGCTAAATCAATTTCATAGAACAGAAATAAAACAAGCCATGAAAACAGCCATTTTTTTCCTCCATGGGCTCCACCTATCACACACTTCCAACATATAAAATCCTCAGAGCAAACTTATTAAAATTGCCTTTTCATCATGCTCTGATGTTAAGAATGACAAAGGGCGAAAATACCAGCACAATCATCCTTCCAAACTCTAACATTTGCATTTTCATCAAGTAAACTATCCAAAATAGAAGGTCGGCAAGTCATCCTTCTCCTACGTAAAAACAGAATTTCCCATTTGGAGATCTGACGAATGCCCTATAAAATTGAAAAACTGCAGGGAAGGGCATTTATGAAAGGTGGATTACCATATATGAGCGGAACTGAGATTATAGCAAAGCATCGATTTGAAATTGTAGAGATGAGTTTCCCAGGGAAAGAATAGTAAAACAGATCCTAGGGAAGAAATCTCAGCCATTACATAGGATTGCTTATCGACCCTAAATAAACTAAAATAAGCCCCTTATCACCCATGCAATCGCTTATCATCTAAGGCTCTAATGATTACCAAGACATATAAAGATTCTTGTGCCTAGATTACCCATCCCAGGAAGACCAGGCACCAAAAACAAGAGGATGAGGCTGAAAACTTTTGAGAGATATTAAGGGTTCCAACATCAGATGCACGTCTGTAAACACCACTAGGTCAGCACGCAGATTAAAAAAAAGCCAATAGCATGCTAAATGATAAGTGATAAGTGATAAGTGTCATCACCAAAGGGTCACCAACGAAAGCACGTGAAAAAAATAAAGAACCATATATCTAAAAACATTAACAAAGAATAACAGACACTGCAATCACCGCATTTGGTCAACACTAGCACAGACAAAAAGTGGACAAAGGTAACAAAATAGAATTTAAATAACAAACCTAATAAAATGCATGATTAAGTTTAAGAAGAGCATATGCATCAAGCTGAAACTGATACTCGCATTCATTACTAGCAGACCTAAAACATTCTACGTAGTGAATCATCAGGAGATCTACACACGCAAATAGTGTCCAGAATTAACAAAAGAAATTGCCAGCCAGTTACATAACAGCAGGGGAAAAATAGAATCTTCAATTATTATTATTGTACCTCCTTTTCAAATTGCTTCTCGGAATGATCAAGGTGATGTTCAACCTTCTGTGCCAAGGACTCATCCCAGTCAGTGAATGCTATGTTAGCAATAGACAAATGAAAGCAGCAAAAACAAGTAAGCCAGGAAATACCTTTGAAGATCGGGGCTTGCGTTTCTTAGAAGGTACAGGGCTATCCTCTCGTAAAGTTGCATCAAATTGAGCATCTTTATCAGCAGAGGAGTACCGTCCAGCGACAGATTCTCTAGCATCTTCAGCTGTGTTGGCAATATAATTTTATATCTTGTTCAGTGGATTGCCAAATGAAAACCATACATAGAAGACTGCTACATTAAATCGATGACTTGTTCTAATGACGAAACACTCCCATGAGTATTTTCTTAAATTAGCTTTTGTGCAACGTGTCAATAACTCGTGCAAGATTATATAGATAGATAACTCACACAAAAACAGCTGAAAATTGCAGAAACTAAAAACAATTAACAGAGAGGGCAGAGAACACAAACAGAAAAAACATAGAAACTGGACTATGATAGAGCCTTGTCTTAAATACTAATCCCTACAAATCAGCATGATGTTTGAAACTAAGTATGATAGAACCTAGTAGTAAATACTGATCCCTACATTCCAGCCCAAAATCAATCCTAACCAAGAACTGACTCACTAATTACCCCCTTCACCCAGCCTCTAATCTCCAGCAAAATTGCCTCCAGTCACCACCAACCACAACCCTAACTCTGCCTCTCCCCCACCAGCAACACACCACCTTTCTTTTCCCCAATCCCCACCTTGATTTCCCTGACTCCTGCCACCAAAAAGCACACCATCAACCTCATCCACTATCAAAGCATGCACCGACAACCTCCCCACACCTGCCATACCTAGCACCAACCTCTACTCCCGATCACCCCTCCTGGATTTTCTTCCATGTTGGTGGTTGATGTTCAGATGGTAGTGTTCAGATGCTTCTGGGTAGAGATGTGAAGGTAGTGATAATGGGAGTCGTGAGGACAGTAGGGGTGAGAAGGTGGTTAAAAAGTTGTGGTTAAAGGTGGTGAGTAAGGTGATGCAAATGGTGATTTTGGTGGTGTGCATGGTACTTGGGTGCTTGGTTTGAAGAATGTTGAAGGAGGAGTGCAAAGGTGGTTAATGATGGTGTGAAGGTGGTTGAAGCGGGATCTTTCAGTGGAAGTGGGAGGCGCTGTGGTTAAGTGAAGATTGTTTTGATGCCAGGGTGGTCTCCTTTGGTGGCTGGGAGGGACGCTTGACTAGTGGGCAGTGGGGTGTTGGGTGAAGGGCATATTGTACATTTAAACCCACTTGTTTTTGCTCTCCTAAAACTCCATGCCAAACCCAAATGTAAACTACCACCTGGAATAGCAGTAGTATACTACTGATGCTTTCACTATTAGCACCGTGACAACGAAAGAAACCCGACAAAAGAAAGGCCGGAAAAGGATAAAATAGCAAGTGAACTCCATATGCCAAGCTAACTAAGCCACTCTTTATGGGTATTCACATATATGGTAGCAGGTTACAACAGAGAAGGAAGAGGGATGCTGAAAACTTGAACAAAGCATCAAGAAACATCGTATGGTGAGAGCAGTTTGTATGAGTAACGACGTCCTTCTTGCATATAAGGATCATAAAGCGAATACAATTAACAAAACAAATAATGTGTTACCAGGTTCTGTATCAAGATACGGCATCAGCAAGGACATTTCAGCTAAGGTCTGCAGTGCATCACAAGCGACTTGCTCATCTGTCAAATAATGAAAAAATAAATGTAAGCAAATAAGGTCACTGGAACCCGTGGAACACCACTGAGAAGTCTCAGTAATAAAATAGCCTACATACTTACCTAGAATAATCAACAAAAACCTACAAAGGAA
The DNA here is from genome assembly GCA_009801015.1 of Silene noctiflora. Taxonomy (NCBI): domain Eukaryota; kingdom Viridiplantae; phylum Streptophyta; class Magnoliopsida; order Caryophyllales; family Caryophyllaceae; genus Silene; species Silene noctiflora. Next base: position 7,955 of record VHZZ01011908.1, on the reverse strand, counting down.
GTTCTCAGGTGGCCTGATTTTGAGACGCAAAATTATCATAATACCAAGCGTTTCAATGCGGCTAAACCACAAATAATCTGACAGTTTCAATAATCACTCTCAAATCTGAACACACAATAGCTCTAGTTGGTACCTTCTAAATATATTAAGGTACATGTTATAAATAGAATGGATGACAAAACGGCTAATATTATCACGTTATCCAGCATGATAAAAAACTTTAGATACCAGCAACAAAGCACGACAAATTTAAAGCTTAGAGACTTAAATTTGCTGCGTAGCCACTACAAGTCATTTTTGATTATTCAAAGGAGGATGAAAGCATATATACCTTCGAAAATCTGTGTTTTGTTTCTCTTCCTATGACCTGAATGTGATCTACCAATTTGGACACCTTCATTAACGGAATCTTCATTTACCATTGGCCCCTTGTTACTGAACTTATGAGTGTTGCGTGCATCATTAAACATAATAGCTTGAGAAGCATCAAGTTCTTTTTTCTTTTCCTTCTTCCCTCTCTTATAATCATTCAAAGCAGACCTTGAATCCACAGAATTCTTGAATTTTTTTTCCATTCTATCTTCATAGCTGCCCAAACTATCATCCACAGATTCTTCATCTGCTCCGAGGCCATCACTCTTGGGCTTCACCACAAGAAATTGTAAGCGCTTCTCACCAAAAATAAGAATTAAGATATTGGCAAACATACTCTTTTAATAAACAAGACAAGATACAACACATATACTTTAAGAAAAAACAGCAGCTGTGCCATGCCAGAGGGCATTAGATTACCTTTTCCCAAGATGACGCTTGTGAAATCCTGAATTGTTCAACTCTTTTGTATGTTGTTTCTGAATCACGCACCAAATTTGTATTTTCCTTTGCTTTTGTTAACAATGGAACTCTATGAGATCGCTCATCATCATCATTCCCATTCACGACTGATCTTTCAGGCATCTTATTTACATGACTATCCAATGGTGAAATTGGTACACGGGGTGTCCTTTTTCTGACAGGAAAGTTTGGCTGAATACCTAGATTTCAGCAAAAAGCATAAGTGAAGTTTAGTGTTATCAGGTATCATTAGTCGACTAGGATAGCCACAAGTGCTTGCAAATTGGTAATTTTTAAAAAACCAGCAATCCAAAAAGGTAATTTTCTCATATTGTTTTACATTGATTTCTATTCATGTGAATCTCAATAATGTTTAGTATATATAATATTGTATTACCAACATACATTTTGGCATTTAGTTTATGATATATGAACTTTCTAATATTCTCGTTTATCAAAAGTGTTTAGTTGTTCTTACTAAAATGAACTGAAGTTGAAGCTGATAAGGAACCCCAATAGATGCTCAAGGGTGCCCTGAGAATCAGGGCTAATACATGCTCAGTGAAATATGAATACATATAAGTAAGAACGCAAGAGAAGAAATACCGTCAAACATTTTCGGTAAAGATATGCCTCTGCCACTTGAACTGGTGGATGGCCGCTGTAAGGAATTTCCTCTAATTAACTTATCACTTGAACTGATGGACTGGCGCTGAAAAGACACCTGTCTTTTAAAGTCAAGTCGGCCTTTAGCCTTTTGGTGTTTCTGCACTTTACGAGCCATAAGCGTTATATCTTCAGTTTCTTTTTCACTTCCACTTCCATCCTATAGAGATAAATCAATCCATTATTTCCATGCGAATACAATACAATATGATTATTTGTTATGAATAGATCCACTGTTAAAGTTTATGCAAAAAAAAATCCTCAAAAATATACCAAATAAGACTTTCAACTAGTAATCAAAATTATTAGTTCCAATAAGTTCCAGAAAAGGACATTAAACTCAAGTCTCTTCATTTCTAATCTCCCTCAAACACTCATGATTCAAGCTACTGAACTTATCAGACATTAAGAACGTGGTATGGGAAAGGCAATACAACTGCGGAACGACCAATAAACTTGGAATCAGATATTACCATCACATTGTAGTGATCAGTCATCATTGCTATGAGCCCAGACACAGAAACTGCCCCCTCTGGAAGTGATAGGTATGCCTAGAAAACAAAATCAAAAGAAGAAGATGTTTCAGAATTTGATCCTTAATAGTCATAAATGGTAAGAAAGCAAAACTCAAGAAGTACGAATACACAACTCATAAGACAAAGGGACATAAACTTTTACAAAAGGCCAGCTGTACAATTCATTACAATAAACATTTCTATCTTGGTTCTAAAAGGTGTGAGCCAGCCAAGGCGACAAGGCGCAAGGCTCGTGTGTGCCTCATTCACACAAGATGAGCACTATTTTACAAACAAGCTTCGACTTGTCAAAATAACATGGTGCAACAATGCCAATTTTCTGGTGTGAAAGAAGCTACCATGTAAAGTAAAGGCTAGTGATAGTTAGCCGAAAGAGAAGAATAAAAATGCAAGCTAGAAAAAGAATTTTGAAATTGCATAGTAGTGCGTCTCACTAGTTGTGCCATGGGTGTCCAGTGTAGCAAAGTACCAGTGGATTCAAACATGAAGCAATACAACAACAAAGTTCAGGATGAAGTCTTAAGATTAATTTGGTTCGAATCATGCAACAGCGGATTTGCGCTAGGCACAAGACTTGCCTTAGAGAGCACGGGTGTTTTAAATAGCGCCTTACTGTGAGTTATGCTACGCGTGCCTTTTCACCTAAACAAAGCATTCCAAAGCATATAACTAACCTCATACCAATTCTAAACACAAACCTTATGGTAACATGGATTTATCACTCACATGATACGCTTAAACTAGAGTATTGGCCTTAATACCAATACACCAACACGAATACTGAGCTTCACAGCTTCATCTTAAGTGAATGATCCTACATTCAAGAATTGATGAAGTGACTCCTACCAAAGAAAACAGCACTGAACAGGACTCCATGAGTACTTAGACCATGAAAACAACTAGCCTAAAAGAAGATTCAATTCATACTATGTTCAATAACTGATAATTTTACTAAAAAGGAAAAGAGCCATACTCGCAATACACTCATGTGAAGGTCCAACAGCCCTACTTAACTAGGAGTGAGGAAACAACCAAGACAAAACAAACCAACGAACACTCCTTCAAATTCTAGCTTTGAAGAAAAGGCTACAACTTCCTCAGCAAGAAGAAGATATAATATATAGTTTATATTTTATGGTGCTCTTTACTATTAAATATAAAAAGAAAACAGGCTATAAATAAATCTCTAATTCAAATCAATATACTGCCAGTGCCCAGCAAAAGCTTTTGCATCTTTGTTTAAAAAAGTGCGCCTGACGCAAGGTGCAGTGAGGCGCCAACCAGATCGCATCAGACAGACACTCTGAGGCGCATGGAGTGCAAAAGGCACACCCAAGGCGCACAAAGCTCGACTAGTGAGGCGCACTCGAGGCGCATTAGTGTGCAATTCCATATTTGTTTTTCAAAATTCTTTTATTTTACCCTCCTTTTCTCCCCCTTATCCTTAATTTTCACTTTTAAAAACATGTTAGCCCTCTTTAAAACAAAAAAAAAGGGACTATTCTCTTACAAAATTTGATTAAAATATGGATGTTCTTCTGAAAAATCAGTGTGCCTCATGTGCAAAAGGCGTGCGTCTTCACCTTGCGCCTCAGCCCCTTGGGACCCCATCGCCTCAGTGCGCCTTCCGCCTTCTCAATCTAAGCTTTGCATATGGTTTAACTACGCTTGCACAAGTGTTGGAACAAATAAACAACAAGCACAACCTCAAACACAAGAAACCAGACTAACAATCATCCTACCTTCCATGTAGCGATGTCATTCGACAAAATACTTAATTTTTCATCAATAGAACAATTGGAATTTCTAAAATAACTGTGATGCCACTAATAACATAGACCATACTACGGATTTCTTACCTTTCTAGGAAATCGTTTCCCACAGTATCTTTTCCAATTGAAAATTGTCTCGCGTTAATCTCAAATGGACTTGAGCGGATATGAAAAGTAACAAAATGCAAATGACACATTTCAAAAATACTACAATTTCCCCCTTTGCTCAGATGAAGAAATGAAAGGAATACCTCAATCGTTAATCTAATAATAAGTAGCCTTACTTTGGATCAGTGACGAAGTAACAAAATAGTGAACATGTCATTAAGTGAAGAAAGAAAAATCTATTTGCAGATAGTGCAGTTACCATCATGAGATACAGACAGCACACTTACACGATTCATAGTGTAGAGTGCCTCCACCATTTCGGTAGATCTAGAACGCACAACAACGGCAACCTAAAATTGAGTGGCAAGGAGAAAAATAAACAAAGATCAAGGAATTAAAAGAAAAAATAACCAATAATCGATATATTTCCACTGCATTCAGAAACAGATCCATAACGGTAACAAAAGAGCTAAATCCTAAGGGAAAGTACAATATACGTACCTTCTTCCAATCTCTGCCGTATTTCCTATAAGCCTCATAAAACCGTTGAAGCTCAGCTTTACTCCATTGGGGTCCAAGCATGTCAGATAACTTCCGTTTCTGGTCAAAAGACACCAAAATACTGCATCAAACTAAAGTTCCCTTCAAGAGTCATCCCAGTTAGGCTGCTTTATATAGCAGTAAGAACCAAAAATGATAAGACTAGTAACCTTGCCGGGAATCACTAAACAACAAGATTTTAGCATCAGGAAAAGCCTCTTAGACTTTTAAAACTTTGAAAAGAGATTAAAAGCTCAGAATTCAGAACATCTAGCTTTAGCTGATGACATGTAAGCACACAAACCACTTCTACTAATCAGATAAACATTGTAATGTCAAAAGACATGATATCTAAACGTTCATTCTATACTCAAGAAAATCAAAGAATAGCACACACTCTATAGCATCAGACAACAATATTGCTTGAATTTTGAAAACACGAGTTGTTAAACTACTGGAATCCAAGCCCCCCTCCCTCCCCCAATGTTTCATCATCTTTTTCATTTTAATAGGGCATAAATTGCCAAAAAGCCATAGTATTAAATTTTAAAAGGGAATCAGTCATCACAATCTCATCTTGGTTGCTACGCTGTAAATGGGGTGGCAGTCATGGTTTTAAATATAGGCCAACATACCAATACACAGGCGATTTATTAAGGTTTGAGGTTTACCAAGACCACAATATAAGGGTAAGGTCATTAAAAATGTAGCATTCTCCAGAAACCAGTGGTGGATCTGGGGGGTTAGCTGGGGGAGAGTGCCACTAGCAGTCGGAAATTTCTAAATTTTTAGTTAAAAGTTTCTACATTTTTCGAGTTCCCCTTACACCATTACCCGTTCGCCCCCACTCGGATCAATTCCTGGCTCCGCCACTGCCAGAAACCCATACAGAGTACTTCACAGGGCAGTCTGACCCCAATAGTAGGCATACAAAGCAGAAAAACCATGCATTCATCACCATTCACGGAAATCTTCGGCAGTTGCAGAACTAATCAGGGACGGTTCCCCCCACCCAACAACCCACACAGCAATAAAAAATTTGAAATTTTTAGGTAAAATTTTCAATTTTGTTCTAGTTTACCATACTCCACCACTAATTCGGATCCCAGGAGGTATTCACCCCCTAACTATAAATCCTCGTTCCCCATTGTTCGTCATTGATCGTGCTGAAGAGCCAAATGCATATATTCTAAAACCAGCATCAAAGACAAGATAACACTTGATAACCCGGTACTAATCCAAACTAAAGTGACAACAACCAAAAAAATATAAAACTGCTGCAATTGGAATTGTGTGACAAGTTTTAAACAGAAATCGAGTTTTTAAACTGAAGTTACCTTTGGTTTGGATTTATCATCTCTGCTACAAGATGAATCATACGGAACAGTAAATCCTTTATTGATACTTTTCGATTTCTTCACCGGCGCCATCTACACTCTAACAAGTAAAATATGAAATTAAAATTAAGTTCTGATTTAAAAAATTGGTAAAAAACCCGCTCATCCAAAAAAATCAGAAATCAAGAAAATATCAAAAACCCATTTCCCACAACTCATAATTGATCATCACAAACATTCCCAAAACCTTCCAACAGAAATCAAAGCACTGTGACATTTTTTTTGTATATTTTTTTAATTAAAAAACATCAAAAAAAATAAGCAAAATTTCAGAAAACGTATAAAAATTCATGATCTAATCAACATATAACGTTAATTTTGCCATCAAAAATAACGACTAACTAAACTGTTAAACTTTTAAAAATTTTAAAAATCAAAATTCCAATGAAATTTTGAAAAATAAATAAAAAGGTTTTGAAAAAAAAAATGTATACAGAAAATTGAAATTAAGGAAATGAAATATACCGCGAATAATCAACAAAAGAAATCGCAAAAAAGGGGGATGAAATGCGGAAGAGGATGTAAAACCCTAAAATTAAAAAAATTGGAGGAGAAATTGAATTAAAGATTGCATTAGAAAAAGAATAAAAAAGAAAAATAAAAAGAAAGGGAGTGATAAGAGTAAGCTTACAAGAGAAGTATTAATGGAGGAAATCTGGGAAGAGATAGAAAGAGAAAAAGAAGGAAGACGACGAAGACTGATATTATAAAGATGGAAGAGAGAGAATGAAACGAGGTTAGTGTTTAAGCCGTTGCCGCGAAAAAACTTAAATGTCGATTCTTCCTTTTTTTTTTCCTTTTTTTTTTTTTTGTTTGTTATTTTAGAATTTGAAAAAGTAGGTTACGGTTTTACTTATACTACTAGGGCTTTGGGGATTTTGGGTGTGGTTTGGAGGGGTGGGGAGGGGTGTTGACTTTTTTGTTACTATTTACTCCCTCCGTCCCGGTCATTTGTTGTCCTTTGGTTTTGGCACAAAGATCAAGGAAAGAGGAG
>VHZZ01011904.1:10970-25220 GCA_009801015.1 Silene noctiflora | reverse complement strand
AAAAAAAAAGGAACGACGACATCTCGTTCAAATTCGTCAAATTCATTCTTCATCAAACTCGTTCAACTTACAGACTACAAATTCAATTTTCATCCTCAATCTTCATCATCCCCGTTCAAATTTGTTATCAATTAAGGAGATTTTGTAATTTTGATTTCGTTGTTTCTTTCGTTCATCTTCATATTTCTCTTCAATTTCACTATAGGTAAGGACTAATTTTGTTTTTCTAGATCTAATTTGTGCGTTTTCATTATCGTTCTTATCTAATTAATATCCGTTTCGTTGTTAAATTACTTATTCTCTTTTTTTTCCCAATAATTTATAAGATTTTGAGTTTGATATGAGAATTCTAAATAATCTTGTGCATTTTCATATTGTTTGTAAGGTGTCTGATAAATTGTTTTTTTTTATTTAATTGTGTTATTTTGTATCTTTGATAATTTCTAGGGTTTTGTGGTTAGATGTGTTACAGTTATTGTATTACTTCACCCGAGTTATTGTATTTTCAAACTCAGTTATTGTATTTTKTARTTACTTTTTGTTTGTTGTATTAATCTGGTAACAACAGTTATWGTATTACTTTTGACCRAGTTATTGTATTATTCAAACTCAGTTATTGTATTTTGTAGTTATTTCCTATTTATTGTGTTATTCTGTTAATAATAGTTATTGTATTGCTTTAACTGAGTTATGTATTATTCAAACTTAGTTATTACATTGTTTTAACCTAGTTGAAGTTTAATGGCTACAAACTCAATCTTCATCGTCAAGGAGTACAATTTAATGGCTACAAACTCAATCTTCATCGTCAATTCATTATCCCCGTTCGAATTTGGCATCAATTACGGAGATTAGATTTTGTCAATTTTATTTTCTTTTTGCAGTGGTGTATACAATCTACTTGAACGCGATTGGAATACTTGAATATGAACATTAAAATATTTGAATATGAGGATTGAGAATTGAAATACTTGAATATGAGTATTAAAATAGCCACATATTATTTCAGAGCAGGTATTCTCGTTTTTTGGGTACATTATTATTTCTTTGAGATAGTCAATTATTGTATTGTGTTAGTTTAGTTATTTTAATGCATTAGTCGAATTATTGTATTTCATTTTGATTAGTTACTCTATCCTAATAAACTACACTTTTATTTCTCTAGAATATCCAGTTATTTTATACTGTTTTTATGGTTATTTCAATACTTATAGGTGGTTATTGTATTTCAGTTGCATAATTATTTTCAACTTACACCATTTTTTTGTTTTTATTTCTTTTAGTGAGCTTTCGCTTTCTCCTGGTTCAGCCCTAATCAATAGATAAGACATGGTTTTCGTTGGGAAGAAATATTGGTGGAAGAATGGTGAAAACACCGGCAAGATATGATTCTCGTCGGAAAAAAATACTTTTAGACGTAGCATTGGAGATACATGTATGTAATGTTACTGATGTTAGTATAGTTAGATGTATTGTTTGAGATTCTTATATGTAATGATGAAAATGCGTAGATTGTTGGACATGTTTAAGTGTAATGTGATGGAGAGAAAATAGTTATATAATGAAAGTAAGTGGTTTTTTAACCTTGTTATATATTATTATTTCATTTTTAAGATTTTGCTATTGCATTAACCAATCTCAATTATTGATTGAATGAAAATGACTAGTTATTCAATTAAACAAGATGAAAACAAACACAAGATAAAAATTTGAATATATTTGAGTTTCATCCCAATACAATAACAYGATTTACTCATTACAATAACTGAGTTTATACATTACAATAACTACAAATACCAGAGTTTTACATTACAATAACCGAGTTTCTACATTGAAATAACTACAAATWCCAGAGTTTCTACATTACAATAACTGAGTTTTTCTACATTACAATAACTGAGTTTCTACATTACAATAACTAAGTTAATCAATTAAACAAGATGAAAAAAAAATGACCAAGTATATACATCAATTTTTCCATTGAACGTTAATTGTCCTCGTCTATCGTGATTCAACCTGCAAATCACCAAACATCAGAATATAACTTAATAGAACACCCAAGAAATAACCGCATTGTAAAATAACTGGATTGTAAAATAACTGAATCGTAAAATAACTATAACTGGCTTTAAACAACTAACGAGCGAATAACTGACCGACTTTATTCATTACAATAACCATGTTTCTACATTACAATAACTAAAAATATTAGAATTACTAGATTACAATAACTGAGCATATACATTACAATAAATGGATTCCTACATTATAATAACTGAGTTTCTACATTACAATAACTGAGTTTCTGCATTTGAATAACTATTAAACCACGTTTCTTCATTACTAACTGAGTTTCTACATTCAACTAGACATTTCAACAAACAGTTGGTGTGCTAATCTAGATTACCAACAATTTTTCAGGATTATGATAATACATCATCAATCAAATGCCAACTGTATGATAAACAAGCATACTAATAGAGTAGCAATTGAAATAACTAGTAAAATAACATATATTGACTTATATAATCTACGCTTACCTTCGTTTTGTTGACTCACGCTAAGGTTTCTGCAAATTTTGGGCGAAAATTGACGATTGATGTGTGTATCAAACAAATTGAAGGGAGATAATGAATTAATTTTGTGTTTTCGACTTGAACTACTCCAGTTTTGAGAAAATTTGATTGGATTATGCCATGAATTTGAAGAAAATAAGAAAAAGAGGGGAAGAATGAAGAAAGGTTGGGAAAAAAGAGCTGAACTTAAAATGAGTGGAAGAGAGAGAGAAAAAAAAGAGTTTGTGTATGTTTTTGGGTCTAATTTCAGCCCTTAATTTTGGTAGATCCAATGATATATAAATGCGGGGTAACTCACGAAAAGTCGCAAACTCAGTGGATTCTGCCTCTCTCTCTCTCTATATATATATAAGATAAAAGTAGAAGCATAAAACAGAAAGTACAATTGATCGATGTTCATCCTTAAAACGGACCATATCTACCTAAAATATAAAACGAGTTAAATACTATAGCTATTTAATTCGTTTTATTATTTAAGACGAATATATCTATTTAAACCAAAATTGGGATATCTAACAATGCTTTGATTTCTCCGTCCAGAGAGCAAAGGAAGTCGCTCTCAAGGCTCAAAAACGTAATACTGCTTTGTTTCGCTTTCAACTTTTCAAGACCGCAATTATAATAACAAAAGCTATTATAGTAAGAGTACGCCTTTTGTAGTTTTGTGTTAAATGTTCTCATTTGTAAAAGCCGGCAATAGAAAAGAAGCCATTTTTCCGACCACTTTAATACAGAATTTATCAGCAAGTTATGGAAAGTCAAATGGATATACAATTTTAAGGCTGTTATTATGTTATCTCTTTGTTTGTAAAGATCTGAATATACGTGATAAACTGCAAAAATTATGTATACTATGTTAAATAAAAGATCTGAATATACGTGATGAACTGCAAATTATGTATACATTGTTAATAATTTAAGGGTAAACTCAAAGACTAAGAATACTTAGCCTCAATCCATAGATAACCTCTACAAAATTGCTTGCTCTTAGAGAAACTTGAACAGTTGAACCCGAGACCCATGAAAGTTTCGGCCAATTTTAACCACTAGACTTCATACTTACAAAGTACTTTCATTGTCCTATTGTCAAAGTGAGACGTGATATTTGGGGCACACATATTCCATGACTTTAATAGTCGTTTGAGGTATTACGACATAGTTATTCCTTATTTTTTTCCTAATATTTGGGGCGCACACATATTGCATGACAGACAATAAACACATGGATTATTCCATCGTTTCAACATTGAGATTATTCCTTATTTACCACTAATCAACTGTTTAAAATTAACTTTCGATATACTCTGTAACTTATATTGATTGCCCCTTTAATTGAATTTTGGGAGAAATGAATACAATTATACTTGACAGTTCACACTAAAATAACATTACAAAAAGTCACCAAAATATCATCACCATTCATGTGTCATCGTATTTTGCTTTCAAATGTATGTGCACTCTACCGCCCTCATGATTTTAATTCATACCACCTTGAATACGGACTAAAATCGGATGATCTACACCAAAAGAATATGTGTGGGCACTCCTAAAGTCATAAATAGTCTTCATGCTTCTTTTTTATACGAGTTGAAAAATCAACATATTTTTCATAATTTGCAACAACCTCGTTTAATAACGCGGTTCAAACTTCAAAGCCTTTTAATTGGCGTAGTCAATTCAAAGTTCCAAAAAACACACTATTTCATACTCGTATATATATAGAATTATATATAGTCCACTTTCATAGCATTTCTATAAGTCAAACTTCATCAAAGCACACCTTAGTCCCAAGAGTTATGGCCACCATGAAGGCTCTTCAACCCTTGATCAACCACCAAATTCCGGTCGCAACCCGCCATAGAACGTACCGCCTTACACCGGTCCATGCCTCTTACCGGGAGTTTTTCCCTAAGGCGATGCCTTCAAATACATCAAACCCGGCAACTCGCCTAGCCCAATCACTTAACCAAATGCTCCATCAGCAAATTGAGTCTATACATGCACAAAAAAGTATAAACCAGTCTAACATGATTTCAATATTAGAGGGCAAGAGTAACATTCCAGTATCGTCCCCTAAGGAGAATATGTCCCAAAAATGGCGTGAATTTCACGGGTCGAATGATTGGGAAGCGCTTTTAGACCCCATACATCCTACATTAAGGCAAGAAATCATCAAGTATGGCGAGTTTGCTCAAGCTACGTATGATGCGTATGACTTTGATGCATACTCGGAGTACTGTGGAAGTTGTCGGTATAATCGTGACAAGCTGTTTGATCAACTTGGCCTTACGGGTCATAGTTATAATGTTACCAAGTACATTTACGCAATGTCTTGTATAGAGTTGCCTAGATGGTTGGAGACGTCTCAGTTGGCCGACTCATGGAGTAAGCACTCAAACTGGATGGGGTATGTAGCTGTGAGTGACGATGATGAGTCTAAGCGCATTGGAAGGCGGGACATTGTTGTCGTGTGGCGTGGGACTGTGTCGGCTTCAGAGTGGTATGAAGATTTTCAGAATGATTTAGAGGGGTTTGGTTTTGGAGATGCTAAAGTGGTTCAAGGTTTTCTAAGCATATACGCATCAAAATGTAACTCTTCAAGGTATAACAAGTCGAGTGCATCGGAACAAGTGATGGAAGAGTTAGCAAAGTTGATTAATTTCTACCAGAAAAGAGGGGAAGAGGTTAGCATTACAATAACAGGGCATAGCTTGGGTGGGGCCCTAGCTCTCCTGAATGCTTATGAAGCTGCAGCCACATTTGCTGATGTTCATGTAAGCGTCATCTCGTTTGCTGCTCCAAGGGTGGGAAACCCGGCATTCAGAGACGAGTTACAGGAGCTAGGAGTAAAAACATTACGTGTTGTTCTTAAACAGGACGTGATTCCCTGCATGCCTGGTACGGTATTCAATGAATGCCTGCAGAATTTCGAGGAAATTGCAGGGGGGTTAGAGTGGGTTTACACTCATGTAGGAGTTGAATTAAAGCTTGATGGAAGGGTGTCTCCTTACCTGAAGCGAGGGTTGCAGTTACAAGGACACCATATGCTCGAGACGTACCTTCATTTGCTAGATGCGTTCCAGAGTTCTAAATTACCATTCAGGCCTGATGCTAAAAGGGACATTGCCTTAGTGAATAAAGAAACCGATTTGTTGGTCAACGAGCTCAAAATCCCACCTCGCTGGTACCAAGTGGCAAACAAAGGACTGGTCCGAAATAGTCATGGAAGATGGGTTAAGCCGAAAAGGGATCTAGACGATATACCGTCTCCTACCAGCAATAAACATCTTGGTAGTGGATTTGGGGTGCAGGCATACTAAGATTAGAAACACAGGTGTCAATACTACGCTCTTGAATTAGCTAAGTTGTACTCGTATATAATATGACAGATTGACAGCAGAAAGTAAATCATTATTAATGAAGGGAGTAAGAAATCACTGATCACTCCTACTAGTATATCCAAACCTGTATGGTTTATGCTCCAACAGGTAAACTTGTTCAGAGAGCTGATTGTGGTGTAATGTTCAGGATTCAGACATAACTTGTAGTCTATACTGTCAACTTAAAACTAATCAGAAATCTAGAGCTGAATCAGAGAAACAGAACAAAGTAGTGTATAGTGTACACGAGCAACATTCCCACAGAAAAATGGCAAATTCCTATTCTAGACTACAATAACAACATTACCCAATTTCTCAGCGAGCCCTTACTGTGGCGAGGTAACAAATGTAAGAAAAACATGGGGAAGCTGCTTCTAAATGACCTATAATGAAAATTGTCAAAAAAAAAAAAAAAAAAAATTTACTTATCAGTATTTTGCAACTCTCCTCTATTTGTCAAAGTAAAGCAGCATAGAAAGTTCAATTCGGTAATTTATTTTATTCCTTTATATTCCGAAATCAAAGCTTACTTAACCCCATTAAATATGGGAAAAAGTGCTTCCAGACTTCAATTTTTAGCACAGAATTTTCTCTGAATACAGGTAAAAATAGAAGAGCACAGCCTGACAGAATTGATCAGTACTAACTTCTAAAAAATACTCTGAAATGCTGGCACGTCTGCTTTGTGTAAACGGCACGTTGAGTTACAATTTCCTAGATAACTGATATTGTACAAAAGACAGCAGAGTAAAACAAGGTTTACTCACATTTCCGAACACAAAATTCTCTCTTCAATATATCTCGGAATATATGACCAAATATTATGAAAAACATACTCTTTTTGAAATATTATGTTGTACTCCGTAACGCTGAAGGTATAATCTCCCTCAAAGGTACTTAGCATTATGAAACACGGTATATTATAGACGTTTAATCCAGAAATGGACATACATAGAACTATAGAAGTGACACTACAAGTGTAATTTTGATGGCTTAAACCAATTCTACATATACAATAAAACATGCTGCTTGAGATAGCAAAACAACATGACTCGGCTTGAATTTTGATCTAATTGGACACAGAGAGTTGATCTGTAACAATCGAAATGCTTTCTCTACAAATTATCTGGCAGTTTTACGCCTTCATTTCTTCATGACATTGAACATGAACCAAGTCAGGTTATTGCAGGCCGAGACAATAATCATGGAAGCAGTTACCTCCTCAGAAGATATCCAAAATCTCCAAGATGAAGTTATTACAGAGCGGGCAATTTCCTCTTTGAACAAAGAGTTCCCTAGAGCATAATCTGCAAAAGGTATGTCCACAAGGTATGAAAGCAGCACCTTTGTGCCTCACCATACATACACAGCAAGAAAACTCCGCTTTCCCTATCTCCTTTGTCACCTCTTCTTCCTCTTCCTCCTTGACATCAACTATCCTGTAGGTAGGCCCGCTTATCCCAGCTTGTCGGTCCGTCTCCTCCAGTAACTCCATTAACGACATCCTCACCGGCTGATTAACCGGAGCATCGAAAAAAGGCCCATCCTCCCCAATCTCCCCATCTTCTCCAGCCCCTTGACCCGACACATCAATTCCTTCCTCATCCAATTCCCTAGACAGCCTCCTGCGCGTATGCTCTCTCTCAGCCGCAAAAGCAGCCGATAGCCTGAAACTACCCTCGGTCCTAGGGGACCCAGCACCATCAACCTCCATCAAAGACAAATCACTATTAGCTGGAACACTATCAGCTCTTCTTATCGAGTTGTTCCCCAGTGAATTCCTATTCATCAAGGCATCTCTTCCAGTTCTCGACTCTAGATGAGAGTCAGATTGTGAACCACCCGTAGAAGAACCCGACCTCCGGGAACTCAAGCTTTGATTTTGATTATGACTGTGACTGTGACTATGACTATGACGCTTCTTACACTTTAGCTTCTCCTTAAAAGACTTCCACGTCTTCCTACGATTAGAAGACCCTCCACCTCCCCCGGTGTTAAGGGTCTCACCATTATGAATAATCTCCAGGAGGGTTCGAACAACTACATTGTTGTTAGAAGAAGGGGGCGATTTCTTCCCCCCGTTAAGCACATCCCCAAGTGTTAAATTCGAAACAGGTCGTTGGCTCCTGGAATTACTACTGCAGTTAACAACAGTGGTACAATTCATACCCTCCGCGAGATCACTAGCAATAAAAGAGTCCCTAAGCGTCGAATGTTGTGAAGACAATCTCCGAGGAGTCGTAGGAGCAGCAGCAACAATGCCACCACCCTCACTTTCCATTCAATCTGAATTTTCAATATTTTTTTGTTTCCACACAAAACAACAACAATTTATCAATATCGTCACGAAAACACAGCTAATAATACATATATAGATGCAAACAAAATTCCAACCTAAGGCAGATAACAACCACATGAATTTCAAAGATTATCCTCTACAACCATTGTACATTTGTACAGCTTAAAATGGCCTCATTTATTTCTTCACATATTGGCATGTAAGACTGTCTCCCACAAGAATATTACAAAAATGATCCTTCTAGGTTCCGTTTTACCCAATATTCACGTAAAACCGCTTTACAGAGACAAGATCCGTTTCTACACTAAACAAGATAAATCATCAAAGTTCGTTTTCTCCTATAATGTGACAAAATAGAATGACAAAAATGTCATTTTGTCATTCAAAAATTGGATTTTCCCCCAAAAAAATCTGCATTATAAAATAAAATCCCTAAATTCTTGAGCCACGCATTTAACAACATTTAACAAGATGAAGACGTAAACCCTTCAAATAACACAAAGTACCTTGACCCTCTTACGGTATAAAATATAAAATAAGCTGTGGAATACGAAAAGGTCGTTGTACATGATATAAGGTCGTTGGACATCGTACAACGTTAACATTGAACTTTAGATTAGATATACAAAATGAAATAATTACAGGAATCAAGAATACCTAAACGTGTAATTGATTTCAAAATTGTGGCACCAAAACCCCAGATCAAAATCTTGTTCTTTGAATTTAGTTTTTATTCTTTTAATTATCTAATTGATGGCAAATTTTTGTACGTAAATTCTTGTAAAACAGAAATAAAAAAGATAATTTGGGGAAAATAATTGAGGGTTTATTTGTTTGATTTTGGTGTCAGCCTTGTTGTTGGTTGGCACAAATGTGAAATGAGAAAATAGGAGGAATAGTTATTGCGATTTAGGACATGAAAAAGTTGGGGATCTGATGATGACTAGGATATTATTATTTAATGGAGTTAATGGAGTAGTACTATTTGTATTTGAGAGGAGAGGGAAAAATAGGTTAGGATAATGTTTCAAATTGATTGATAAATTTAGGGGTATGTGCAACACCCCCATTGTTCGCTTCTTGTGTTTCTCGATGCAAGGGGATGTGCACATTAATGTACTTGGGTTCGCTTATGTGTTGAGCGAGGATTTTGATAGTAAGGTTGCGGTCCTCACTGGCGACGTGGATTACCTATTGCGACGAGTAATCTGGCAGGGCTACACACCTTGGTGTGTAGTCGGTTACTGGTTACTATGAAGTTTAGAGGTGGTGGTTGTAGTTACATTGGATGTTTAAATGTTGTTATTTCATATTGTTGTATGGTTGACTGGCCCCGTTCTGTTTCCAAAACTGTGATGATCCATTCGAGGATGGTGAGCAGACTGACTTGCAGGTTAAGTTGATGTTATGGATGTTAGGGTAGGTGTCCTCCACAATAATGCTTATACATAATAAATATCATTTAAGGATTATACTCGGGATATTCATTGACAATACTTGTCAGCTGATCAACGTATATCGGTAACGGTTGACTAACTAGAGTTTGACGTTACTGTCGTGTGACGGCGGTGTTCAGCTGATCCCTTTCGGTCACACCTATAGGAACGAACCCCAAATATTAACTAATCGTCTGTATGAGATACAGTAAAATTAGTCCCTTGATAAACTGACTAAAAGTTAGTGGATTGAGTTATTTAGAGAGATCAAGTTTACTCGGGCCGACGGAATTTATTATTTAATTATGCGATAATTGAATAATAAATTAATTGAGACGGGTTTTAGGAATTAATTGTTAATTACTAAATTAGTACTGACTATCTAATGTGATTAGTGTTAGTACGTATTATATGTATATGTAGAGTACATGTACATATAATGAGTGTTATGAGACGAAAATATTTGGGAAACGTTTTTATCATAAAAGATGATAAAAAATAGAACATTTACATTAATTTGTGAGACAAATTATAAAATCAAAATGGACCCATTACGGGTACATATGGACCGATTATTGTAGAGGAAAATGGCATATGGACACAACTATTATACTTGTGCATGCCTATTATCCTTTTGTTCTTCCCAATTTATTTTTTGTCTTTTTCATGTATGTATTCATTACAAGCATGCAATAAAACACTCAAGACTCACCCACTCACATAAGAAACTGGCCACCCCCCTTCAATTGAGTAATTGTTACTCATTTTTTCTTAACTACTCACTTTTGCATGTGTAAATATTATCTCTCTAAAATTCCCTTAAAATATTATATCTATACTAAGTGTTAGTAAAATAAAATCTATTATTCCTTATTATTACTAAGTGTTAGTAATATTTTTATATCAATCAAGGGAGATCTAATATAGATCTAGTTAATATATTAGAGCTTTTGGGTATTAGTTCTTGGGTGCAATTGGAAGAAGATTTTCTTGTTGGAAGTTTCATTGCCTTGGAGGATCATCCATCTTACAAGCCCAAGAACAACAAGATAGGAGATCTTGTTGTGCCCATTATTTTGTTCACAACCAATGTAAGGAAATACGATTTCTTACCTTTTGTTTTATAATGTCTTTTTATCATGCATGTTGCATAGATCTTTAAATTACCAAATTAACTTGTAATTTGGTATCCTAATTAGAGGAGTCTAATTAGAGGTCTATGGACTTTCAATGGACGCGTTGTAGCGTGGTGTTTTCTTTTAGATGGGAGATCGTCCGACGTAGAGATGTCTGTAGCTTTTAGTAGAGTCATTAGTTGTACTAATCTTTTAATATGTATAGTTATGTTGTCTTTCAGTCTTCGCGGTAACTTGTAACGTAATTAATAAATGTTCTTTGATGGTCAATTTGATATTGGTACTTACCTCGCGCAACCGAGATGGTAGCACACTTGGTTATTGGGGAAGGCCTAGTTAAGGCTCTTTGGTAAGTGGGGGTGTTACAAAGTGGCATAAGAGCAACGATTTTGGAACCTATAACCAATGAACCTAACGAACATAAGGTGTCAATTAAAATGAACCTGGTGTATGTATGTTGGGAGCCCCTTGTGTTTGGTTTTGGGTGAGAATGCGCCCTCATTCCAGAATCCCGGCCCCAATGTGCTTAAGCCAGTAAACTTGGGGTGGGATGCTGTGTTGAAATTGCGAGTGTGATATGTACTGAATATGCTTTCATTGTATGCAGATGTGTGTATCTAGTATAATGTGACATGGTATGAGGTACGAACGATGAATGGTTGTTTGGTAAATGTGTACATGTGATGTAACTATTTACTTGTTTGAGCACTTGGAAGATGGGGTGTGTAGATGTTGTACAACTTTTGAGTATGTGCGAGTTTGAACATGATGCTATGAGTATAATTGCGTGATTGAGTCAGTATCTGTAATACCCCGTATTTTAATACAGCTTATACGAATAATAAACGTAATAATTAATTAAAAGGTTGGAACGAATAATTAATTATAAGACGATACTAATTAATATATGAGACGGTAATTAGTAGTAATATCATAATTAGTAATCGGACTTCTTATAATGGGCTTGTATGGTTTTGGATTAGTATAAAAGGGAAAATATCGACCTAACCCTAATCTTTACCATCATAATTCTGGGATTTGGTGCTTGAGAGGAGATCTAGCATTAAGAGGAATTCGCATAATCGGAAGAAGGTAAGACGGTTTGTAATTCTAATTAATTAAGTTATCGATTCACATGTCTAGATTAGAGATCGACACAATTGACGTATGAACCGTGTAGGACCCGTTTCTTGACCTTGACTTGAACCCTAGTGTGCCGTGACCATAGTCTGAACGAGAGGTGATCGTCGACGGCGACGGTGGTGGTCGGAGCAGTGTGAAACAGACGGGAGAGCAGAGTGTTTGTGCGCGGGGTTTGACGCGTGTTTAGGACCCAATTTCTTGACGGTTTGACTTGTGGTTGGTATAGTTGGGTTCAGGGAAGTTAGTCAACCATGGGTGGCTGGTTGTGGTGGTCGGCAGTGACCGATGGTGAGCGTGGTGGCCAGAATTGCGTAAAACAGGGGACGGGTTTATGCGTGTTGTGCAACCGTCTTAAGACGGAGTTTGTGGTGGTTGTGTTAGTGCCGAGGGAGAGGGGACCCCACTTCTGGAACCACCATACGTCAAAGGTGACGTAGGTGGCGGCCGGTGGTGGTGTGGTGGTTGTTTTGGTGGTTTACGAAGGGGATTGTCGAGGGCGGCTGTGAGTGTGCGCGTGAGGGAGTGTGAGCACGGGGGAGTTTGAGACGGTGGTGTTGGCTGGTGGTTGGGTTCGGTGGTGATACAGTAGGCTGGTGGTAACCACCAGGGTACACGGTGGTCAGTCGTGGTGGGGATTAGTGGTAGAAGCCGTGATTTAGGCCGTGTCTTGGTGCGTGTTTGATACGGGTTTGGAGGAGGTTGGTTTCGTGGGTATTCGTTTGTTTACGCATCGATAAATAATGTAATTCGTATATAATAATTAATAAGTAATATAATTCTTAAGATGATACCATATCGAATAATGAATTACTTACATAATACGTGTTTATAGGTGACGAGTTCGTGGTGGAGTATTATTGACTGTTGACTTGAATTGCTGAAGGGATTTGCTAGCTAAAAGGTAGGATATACCTAYTCAACCATGTTTTGTGATTGGTTATTGATATTGGATGATTTATATGAAGGTTGGATGATTATTGATTGTATATGATTTGGATGCATAGAATTGTCATTAATGTTGACATGCTTTGAGCAAGTGTGATATCATTTGTTTATGATAATGGATAGGGATTTGTGGCATGAGTATGTGCATTGGTTAATTATTGTTTGGCATGTCATGCATTGACATTGAGTCGAATGTCGGTGTTGATTGTCGGAAAGACAATGGAATTGAAATGGAATTGGAATGATTATTATTATTAGGCCCATGGCTTGTCTGTAGGCCTGACCATGGTGATCTCAGGCGCGGTCCTGGATCTCAAAGACGGTTGAGTTGTACCTTGGCTTAGGGAATGACGAGGTGGGTGAATCGGGCTGTGATCACTTGGTGGACTGAAGAGGGAATGAGTCATGATGCGGAGGTGCATAAGTTGCATAGTCTCATGTGTCATTGTTGCATTTATTCTTGATTATGTTGTTTAAGTATATTCTATTCAACCTCGTGGTTGACCGTGTATTCGTGAACACCTGCAATGAACCAATTTTGGGGAGCAGATTGATTGACAAGACTTCTGTAGCTAAGCTGGGAGCTGGACGGCGTGAGACATCATAAAGACTTAGAAGTATAGACCATATTAGCTTAATGATTCAGTTTAATTTCCGCTGCGGTTGTATTTTGAATAAGTTTAAGTACTCTTGGTTTGTTTGTAATAAAAGCCTCAATGCTAAATTATTATTTAATTAAAGTACTGTTGTTTCGTTATCTTTGTTATGCACTACCTCCGAAAACCGAGATGATAACCCTCCTATTTATTTGGGAATGTCTTTCTAAAGGCTCCTGTATAAATGGGGGTGTTACAAAGTGGTATCAGAGCGAACGTTCCTCAGGCCTGAACAAATGGACCCAATGAATTAGGACGTGTCTAATAAAATGAACTCGGGATTAGAAACTGTTAGGAGCCCTCTTAGGATTGGAATGAGTTAGGGSCCCCCTCAAACCAAGCTTCTGGYCCTTCCAGTTTCGAACYCGTTACCTTGAGAGATTGAACGAGTGGGGTAGTTGGAAGTAGTTGATGTCTTAAGGATTAATTGTTTTATCTTGAGATATCAATTTCTAACACTATTGCAGGATGCGGATTGAGGTTAGTAGTATGTAATGATTATTGGTTTAAGGCTATGTGAAAATGCAAGGTGTGGTCGGAAATTGTATCTATTGGATGGATCATGTGGATATTATGATTAAAAGATGAATATTGATGCAAATTTCTTTGTTAATTGGGGTGTAATGATCTAATGGATKTATGTTGTGTGCATGGATGATTGGATGTGATGTATGAATTA
>VHZZ01011899.1:41306-53571 GCA_009801015.1 Silene noctiflora | reverse complement strand
TACCACGTTCACTGCTTCATGCTACTACCACAAATTTTATCAAATGCATGTAACCATGTTCACATGTACCACGTCATAGTTATTCAATCCCTTCCCTTCTCATGTCAATACCATGTTAATTCACTATATGACATATTCACGGTAACCTCTATAATATCCAAACTTACCATTGTTGGCCTATATACACGTTCTGACATCAACATAAATTATACATAACATAATATAAACAACCAATATCATCCACAAACTTACCTCATTCATATCAATATACATGAGTCGCAAATTATAAATAAATCTCATACTTCACAAATAACTTATCAAATCTGTTTCTAACACAAGCGCTATTCTCGCCACGGGTATCCTCATGCTAAAGCAGGTTACACAATAGAAATCATTCAACATGTTGCTAGGTATGCCATTCTTAATCATGGAATTCATAAATCACATTATGCCTATACCGTCTAAGAATCTCAAGTTCACCAATATTACCCGTAACGTGCTTGAAACGGAGCGTAAATTATCCATAAAAGCATGTACTGCACTTATTGATAAGGTTAAACATCTACTCATATACCAAATAACGTATAGCATAGAAAACCAATTGCTTACAACCCCATAATACATTTTAGCACTATTTTCATTAACTCGTTATGCAAAATACTTGAAACACGCGTACATATTTTCTTATCATACAACATCTCATACTTACACAAATCACTTTCCTAACAGTTAGCATTATGTTCAATAAACCAACATTATAAACATGTTTCAATTAAACACTATTAAATCGTCACCCATGCTCATGCTATTTTCATTTAACATTTACTTTATGCCTCACGCCAATCGCATAACAATCTCTATATTTCTAACCATACTATAACATATTTGACATGTTAAACCACGCAATCTTTTATATACCATCACCCATCTCCTTGTAGAATAAGGCTTTGAGTTTTTTTTTTTTTTTTTGGATGTAAAGCTTACTTATCATAAAACACATAAAGGCACCCATCCACAAGTAATATAAGACATGTGGCCACTTCGAAAAGAAAACACAAGCAAGTAGTCACTTAACCACGTTCTAAGCTACTATACCCCTTAGAAAACATAGAGAGTCATTGAAGTGAGAGAATTAGAATTAAGTCCAAAATGCAAACAATCAATTTACGAGAATTGTCACGATCCAATTGGTGCAACAAAATTGTATTATCATTTTGTCGCAAGCTAAGGTCAACTTGTAAAAACATAATCAGCTTGCCCATAAACAGACATTACTACATTACCCATGCTTACGTCAAGGCCATTCACCATACATCGCAAACTTGCTCCTTGACTTGATAACTCATCAACTTCACTTCCCCTTTACACTCCATTACAATCACATATAACCATATGCCTTTGTCACAAGACCATACCACTCATAGAGTGATACCCTCCATCTCATAAGATCCGTCTAACTCATGCATTAAGACCAAAATATATGTAAAACAAGGTATTAGAAAGTAAAAGAACATCTTTTTAAACATTATGACATCTAAGGAGGTAAAAAGGTAAGCATAAGATCATAACAGGGCCACTAGGCCGAGTACTCAACATACTTGGTCGAGTACTCATGTTACTCGGTCGAGTCTCTCACTCCAGTAGCTGACCAGAAGTTCACAAGGACTGTACTCGGTCGAGTAGCCTCTACTCGGTCGAGTACCACGGGTACTCGGTCGAGTAGCCTGCACTCGGTCGAGTACCTCCGCAGTTCTCAGCAATGACCAGTTTTCGTAAAACAGTCATATCTCMCTCATKWCTTGGTCATTTTGGGCGTGTGACCTATCGATAGARTCGTAAGAGGACAARCTATCACCTACAATTAGAATCACAACAATATAATTCCTAGAACTATACTTATGACCATTTAAAGACAACCCTTCCATAATCGGATTTCATACAAATCAAATTTTCTTAACAAAACAACTTAAACTTCAATAAGGCAAACAATAACAGCTCAATACTTCTAAAACCAGTATATAGGTGAGATTTTATCATACAAACATGTAAATTAAACACAACATTCATATACTATACATGCTAGAAGTCACGTTCATCCTTCCTTACCGCATTCATGCTCATACATCCTAACCGAACAATACACATCGCGTCTCATCAAAAATAATATTCAAATCAAACATAACACAATTCGGTGCTATTCACATTGTTCCTCCACTTACTCATGCCAATCATATTACTCGTAAAAATCACCACATTATTCCACATACTCATATTAATGCACATAAACTACACATTATATAACTTCCACATCACCCCCAACCAAGATACACATCACAACACTTCCAATCCAAGATACACATACACCACTCTATTCACACACGTAAAAAAAAAAAAAAAAACACACACACACACACACACACACACGTAACGATCCCCTTGACACACTCCGTAGTTACCGGTCGAGATTTTAAGGGCTATAGTGCGATTTCAGGACGTCTCCCAAATCTTTGCGGTAGCTCCTAACAATTCACAAACGGGTTCATTTTAAACAGACAACCTATTTTCATTTTGTTCGTTGGTTTTAGGTTCCAAAATTGTCGCTTTGATACCACTTTGTAACACCCCATACCCCAAGGTGCCTTATCAAGGACTACCTTAAAATGTGAGGATGCTACCATCTCGGTTACCCGAGGTAGTATATATCACATAAACAATAATGAAACATAACTAAAGATTTACTTATTAAAAGGTTACAAGTCTCCAAAATCTAAATAAAAAACCAAAATCCAAAAGTGACAAAGTGTACGACAATGACACGCGGAAGCTAACTACGAAAGACCGGTGATGACTCTGCCCTGCCAAACCCCGCAGCAACATCAACAACAACAATCACCATCACCTGCTAAGTCAAATGCTCACCATCCCCGAATGGATCATCACAATTTTGAAAACAACACGGGGTCAGTCAACTGTACAATAATATGAAAGGCTTCACAAATGTAAACAATCAGAATGATCACAACCACCATCACCATCACCATCTTCATCACCACACCAATCAGTAAATGAATACACACCGAAGTGTGTAGCCCTGCCAGTGGGGACCGCAACCTTACCACCAAAATCCCCGCTCCGTAGAGCGAACCCAGCTCCTTAATGTGCACATCCCCCTTGCGCTGAGAGAACGTGAGAGGCGAACAATGGGGGTGAGACCACCTCTCACAATTGCTCACAACACACCAATCACCCAACACCAACAACCACCACCAACACCACCACTACAACACCACCACAATATAGATCAATCACAACAATAATCACAGAGACCGTCACATTGTATCACATATAATTGTACAATCAACTGAGTAGGGAAAACCTTACCTTTTTCGCAATCCAAGCACACATAAGCAATCACAATAGCAATCCTCCATGAAACCGTCACCTACAAATAATTATCACATAATAATTACTAACTACCCCCCATTAAACGATCTAATATACACCCATTACTAATTCCTCCAATTCTCCCAAATTAGGATTTGTATAAACTGAGACGATAAACTGATTAAAGACTATGGACTTACTAACACGATTGGTACGGAAACAAGAGATCTGGAACCCACAATAGCTTAATCCTTGCTTAGAAATTGATCAAGATGATTATAGAGAGTTTAGAAAGTGTTTTTTATAAAATGAATCAGAAAATAGTTTAGTTATAAATACCTCTCCAATCGTTTTAATCAAAACCGCGCAATTACTCTGTTTCAGACTGGACACTCGACCGAGTACCAGAGGCACTCGACCGAGTATCCTCCACTCGACCGAGTGTCCCCTAAACTCGATCGAGTACACCCAAGGCAGTAGCCTGCTTAAAACGTACAAGACACCTACTCGGTCGAGTAAAACCCACTCTACCGAGTACGCAAGGACTAGAAAAGCGTAGTATTACATGCATTGTAGCTTGATTTGCCAATACGGTTTTTTAAGCTATTTTGCTCTTCGACTATATACCGCTCCAATGGTTGGCTACAACACTTTCTAACTTTATGGGTCCCATAATAAAATTTTCCTCGAATCTTAAACTTTACTTTTTATTTTATTTTTATTTTTTTAAAATCAAGTTACATGCTTGGGAGAGCTACAATGCTCACAAGCTACATCAATTTTTTCTTACACCAATGATAAGCTACTTGCTGGCTATTTTATAAATATTGCAAGGAAGTCCCTAGAACAAACCATTGGAGATGCTCTAATAGATAAACTAACAATCTAAGTTAGTAAAAGATGTACCGAGTTCATGGACACACCAGAAAATTTGAAAAAATAAGAGTACAACATAAAAATCGAAAAACTCGTTAAAATTTCGCTTAATTTAAGTATGTGATCCACTAAGAGATATCGGATTCGGTTTAGACTTTAGAAAACTCTAAATTCGATACATCAGGATGCGTAGTGACTTGTATGTATAAACACTTGACGTTTGCAATATTGGTCCAACATGGGCTAAAGACGATTGGATTAACAAAAATCTAAATTGATTAACCATATACGATAAGTTTGATATTACCTTTTCCGTCCCACTTTTATTGTCCTATTTTTTTTAGAAAGATTTAATAAAAGGATAAAATTACTACTTCACCCTTTTAATAAAGAACAAAGAGACAATGCAATTTTAAAAGGGTAAATAGTAGTTAAAAAATTAGAGGTATTAGTGGTAATTTACTAATTTATCATACTAAATTAAGAAAGGGTACAATAAAAATGAGGTAAATTTTGGAGAAAAGATAACAAAAATGAAATGAAGGGGGTATTATATAAAGCTCGGCCTCATAAGTCTTTATTAAGAAATAATAAGATAGGAAGGATTATATACTCATATATATACATAAATAATCTCATGTAGGTTAATTACTAAAGATGATCGATTTTTAGTAATTACCAAAAACAAAACAAACTGCAGTTATACAAATTTAATCTCTCACATTGCACAAAGTCTATACCACTCGTATTTAGTTTACAAACAGAGGCCTCAATCAAACATCTTGAAACAAACTCTTCATATTAACCCAATCGTCCTCCACCTTCTCCAATGTTTTCTCGGCATCAACCTTCCTCGTTTGCCACGACTTGTCGTTCCTCTCCATCTCCCTAAGATTCTCACTCTTCTCTCTGATTCTCAGCACAAGCTCGTCAATCTCCACACCATTATCCGCGAGGGCCTTCTCTGTGACCGCGATACTATTCTCCACTTCCTCGAGTTGTTTTAACAACTCCTCCCTCTTTGCTCTTGAACTCGTTAGCACGTTGCTCAATTCTTCTTCCAAGGTCTCCAATTCATGAGCCTTTGAAGCGTCTTTCTTTAGCTCTCCCTTCACCTCTAATCTCCTTATTGAAAATGTTGTGTACTCCTCCATATCTCGAGAGGCCGAGTCATGGTCCTGCCTCATCGTCTTGAGTTGACCAAGTAAACTTTGTAACTCCTCGGGCACTTGGCCCCGCCCTGACATCTTGAAATCGGCAATGAGAATCTTTAAAGCCTCCTCTAACTTGTTTTCTTTGCCGGAAGATAAGAAGGTCTCATAGTCGAAGCTGTTTAGTTCTTTAAGAGTGTGCTTTGCCATCTTGACTTCTAGTAAATGAGGTTTATGTAATGGTGATTCTACTATAGGCTCAGACTCTGCCTCGGATTCTGGTTCATGACCGTCATTATCATCGTCAAGTAGGTCATCTAAGCCATTTAACACTGATCTGAGCTTATGGAAAGAATCAGAATGCTGTATCCAACACAAAAACACAAAGATCATATCAAAATTGTACAAGTATCTTGAACTAATTTTTGATGGCTAAATGTAAAGCGAACGCATAAACAAACTGGTCAAATATGAAATGTACAAGTTTTGATGTACTAGTAGTTACTAACGACTGGATCACCCAATATAATTGTGTTGTTTAATTGTTTGTGGAAGGACATATCTGATTTGTTTGACCTATTCATGGACTCGCAAGTTGCATGCATGACCCATCAAAAGTCGTCAATTGACATTAACCAATTGGAGGTACTTGAATCAGACATAATTATTGAGTGGCAACTGGCAACTCACACAAACAGCCAACTACATGCCTTTTTATCATTTTATATAGGAACATTTCCAATATAGATAGATGTCTAACGTTTGGGTTATGCAATCTTTAGGCGTTCATAACGAAACTATGATGAAATGTGAGGTACCTAGATTGGGATTAGGCAAACTTTAGGCGTCCATAATCGAATTAAATCATATTTCGGAATTTTCCTTTTATATACTTTGACAAATAACATTACTGATTTATATATATAGTCAGAATGCGCGCATGAAAATGAACACACCTGAGCAGTGGAGGAATGCCTTACGGATCGAACAGACTTAGGAGCAGCAACCGCGGGTGAGGGTGACACGGTCTCTTTCTCACTACATTCCTTGTAATCATCAGGTTTTGAAACCGTGGAGCCGCCAGAAGATGAATTCCTAGACAACGAAGACCTTGAATATTCATCCGGTGAATAACTTTGATTACTCTCCTTACCCTGAGATTAATTACTCATACTTTAGTATGTAATACTTACGGAGTACTTAATTTAAACCGTTAAAATTATTTCAACCAAAATATGGTTTGACAAATTGTATTAGATCACGTTGCAACTTGCAAGAAAAGATATAAATATACTTGAATGTCATTACGGTTTGAAAAATTGTATTAGCATAATAATAATAATAATAATAATAATAATAATAATAATAATAATAATAATAATACGAGTAAAGGAAAGTCTTTCTTATTCTTAAGACCGCAATATCATAAAACGGATCTACATACCAACACTTGATGATATTAGACAAGACTTTTTGCTATTATGGACAATAATCTTATCATAAGATACTTCATTTTATCAACTTTTTATCAACTTTACCAATAAAACAGATATTATTGTATTAAACAATTGTTCAGTGTTAAAACTTGGTGAAATTAAAAAGTATAATGAAATCAAATAAAAAATAAAGAGAGAAACAAACCTGATGAGGAGATGAATGTCTGTGAGATGCAGTAGCAGTAGGAGATCCAACCTCATAACAATCTTTAAAGTAGTCGGCTTTAGAAATGGTGGACCCACTTGAAGAGTTCCTTGACAAACTCCCCAGATTATCAACAACATTACTCTCCTTCATCTCCACCGTTGATTCGTAATCCACCTCAAGCACATCAACGGTCCATAATATCCAATCTTGTGTTGAAGTTCTAGACGGCACGTCATGTGTAACCGAGTTATTCCAAGGTGGAATACCACCGTTTGCTCTTAAAAAATTACCCTTACGTGTCCTTAATTTTACGTGCGATCCTTCCTTGATAGGCTCCCACTCGACCGTTGGGTCGTTTTGGAGCCTAGGGGAAGACTGGCCGACCCGTCTCCCAGTCATCCCTAGGAGGAACGGGTCGTCTGTGGCACGTAGGTATTTCCAGCTTTGACAATTCTTTAAACGTATCACATTTGGTTTGTTGTCTACTTGCTCCACAGACCAACGTGCGGTTTTTGAGGAACCGCTACGACTTTGCTTGACAGATTCTTCATCTTCCGCTGCCACCAAATACTTGTTGTGTTGGCTCCTTAGACGGACTGCCTTTGCTTTCGCGAAGAACTCCATCTTCTTTGTGATTAATTTGGTGGAGTAGTCAGAAAAGACAATTTAGCTAGCGAGTTTAATTTTAAAGAAATAGTAGTAGTAGTTTACAAGTCCGGATGATTATTTTATTTGGAAATGAGGGGAGAACTTATATGGGATATGTAGGAGGGTGTTGAAAATGGTAGGGGAAAAGGAGAGGAAACGAGTAGGGTAGGATTGTAGGAAGGAAAGGTGTCTATCTGATTAGATTCATGCGTTAAACGATGGGTTACTCGTTTTGTATTTACTTGTTCATTAAGATCTTTGATTTAGTCGGCATGAGGAGCTGTATGGATGGTTGACTTGTGTAACTGGGCTTTGCCTTGGGCTTATAGCTGAAGAAAATTATGGTTGTATTGTTAAATACCAAGACCACTCCAAATGGCTCGACCCGTGGATTCCGGGTACTAATTCAAGACATGTTTTGTCTCCGAGAGGTGACGTGGAGCTTGATATGCGGGTTACTGATTTAATAATGTTGAGTAGTGTCAGATGGAAACATGATCTGAGGAGGTAAGCGAGCTACTTTTATCCTTTGATGTCGAGCGAATTATGAATATTAAACTTGGTGGAGGGGTGGAGGGCAGGGTGGTCTCACGCTCTCTAGGGGTGTAGTCGGGGGTAGGTCTTACTCGGCGGGGAGGATTATGTGCCACTATCCATCGACTCTCCAAAAGTAAGTACCCGCCTCTCTTCCCTTTGACAACCACGATTTGGATTCCATCCAAGCAAGGTCGAAGTACACCACTCCCGTAGACATAGGTCCATCTATTTCCCTCGGCTCATACCCCGCCAAACTCTTAACCAAGCGAGTCACTAAGGCCCCGCAATCTAAGGAGCACTTTTCCGACTCAATCATCCTCACAAAGGCTCCACAAATTAAGAAAACGACATTAAAGAGAAAGGATGTCTCATAGCGGGGGTTGAGGTAAGAGCTTAGAATTAGGACTTCCGTAGAGTTAAGCTTTCTCGGGTCTCTCCTCCCATATAGGAGGTTGGTCAAGGAACGGAGGAAAATTTTGAGCACCGGATGCTCCACATCACTCACTTTCATGCTACTAACTCCTTTCTTTACCTTGATAGTAAGGAGGGAAAAGTATTTCCTGGCCTTCATGTCTTTCCCCACTCGGTCATGCTTACCGGGATCTCTCCTAGCCACTCCCAATCGGTCGGCAAAGTCATTTAGGGATAGGTTGTAGGAAGTGTTTTTGAGCCTAAATCTCACGGTCTCGGCATCCTCATCCCAACTAAAACCACTCAAGAACTCAAGGTTGAGGTTATGGTAACTCACCTCCTCAAGAATATACAAACCCTTCATCCCAAGAGTCGAGATGATGGTATGCACCTCCTCCTCAAGGCCCAAAGCCTCCAAAGTGTCCACCGACACACACTTAGTCGGTGCCATCCTCTTAGCGAACAAGTCAAGAAAGTTGTCGCGTTGGTTATCATTTACAAACTCAATTCCTGGGTAGTCCGGGAGGGTGATGGCGGGTGGGGCTATCAGTTGCTCTGGTGATGGTTGTCGGCCATGAGAATTAGATTGCTCTTTGGTGCCATATTACAAAAGGAGCAAATACAACCTGATATGGAACGGAAGGCATGAGAATTAGATTGCTCGAAATGATAAGAGACTTTTTTCAAGTTGACAAACATTATAGAGGAAAGGAATATAGCTTAGGTTGGAAATTTCATTTACTCGGAATAATGATGCCATTTGATGACAATGATGTTCTCTACTCTTTTAATTACCTCTAGGCAAACTTTTCATTTCATGAAAATGAGCATAATATTTATAGTTGTTTGATAAACCTCCAATTCGACAAAAATGATGAAATTTTAAGACATCCATCGTGGTTAATTAAATTAGTCAAATGAAAATTTTAGCATGAAATAGACATGAAAAGGAAAATAAGATTTTGATGKATTAATCATTAACATCCAATTACTCTTCACTTTTAAAGCTTAAGTTGAGAAGAAAATTAGTACATGTTACTACGATCATGTCTTGGTTGTGAAACATGGTCAAAACAACACTTAACTTAGAGCAAATAAGAAATCCGGGTAATTACAATACAATTTCTCAAAGCAAATATGACCGGAATTCTTGTATAAAATTTGTGAAGGCTTTTGACCATCGTGTTTAGGATGAAATTGGATAAGTAAAGTGTACTAAAAGCTCAAAATCAAAATTTAATGCGATATTAAGTGGAATTTCCTAATGTAAGTCAAGTTTCAAAATAAAAATTTTCTTCATTAAACATAGTTTCATATCATCTTTGGTAGTGTTAAGATGTCATTATATGTAGCAATCAAGTGTATTGAAGCAAAGAATGGTAATTGGACTCTTTAAATCATTATTATGTACAAAATAATTGACCAATCTTAAGACAAATTTTCATCTTAAACTTTAATTCATAGCATTCATCAAAATAATCGATAAACCATACTATTAAACTATATTTGGACTGAAAAACCGAAATTTCGCCATGAACTATAGGTATTTTGGAGACTCCAAAAATCAAATTACAAGATGGAAATGTTGTTTTTAAGGTAATTCATAACTTTACTAGTAAATATGGTGGTCCTTTAACATATCTAACTCAAGTTTTAAGCATAAAATTCAAAATTGAGCATGGTTCCCCTTAAAATCAGAAAATTTAAGACGGTCTTAAGACAAAATTTTCTCACAAATAAGGCAAGATCTACAACTAACAACAAGGTTAAGTCATTGTTGGTCAACTATATTCCACAACAACCACAAGAAACTCCATTATTACCCCAAAAATCACCATTTTTGTGCTCATCAATGGTGTCAAACTTTCGACACAAACACTACAAAAAAAACCACGGCAAACTGACGGAATTTCTGACGGAAATACAAGGCCGTCAGAGAAAACGGGAAACTGACGGTTTTTTGACGGAATTTCCGTCAGGAAAATATTACCGACGGACATTCCGTCAATAACCGTCAGTAGCAGTTGGCGCGTTGACCAAGTCAATGGCGGTAAAAGTTCCTGACGGAATTTCCGCTAGGAAATTAATTATTCCTAACGGAATTTCCATCAGGAATTCCTCTCCTATGTGCCCAAAATCTCAAATAATTGAGAGGAGGATCTGACGGATTTTCCGTTATTGAAAGTCAAAAATTGACTATTACTGACGGAATTGACGTCAGTATATGTCACACTACTGACGGAATTTCCGTCAGTATCTCCTTTTTTAGATTCTGTCAGAGCTCAAATAATGGAGTGGGCTTCAGATGGAATTTCCGCAGTAAAAGTCCAAATACTGACTTTCACTTACGGAAAATCTGTTAGTTTCCCATATTTTTACAGAGTACTGGTGGAATTTCCGTCAGTACTTTTTTCCTCTTAAAAAAAATGCGACAGCCTTCCTTATTCCGTATTTTATTTTCCCCCAAATCAATTTCCCTCCTAACCCTAACGCCCCAAACCCAAGACCAACAACACCACCAACACCACCCTCTTTGACTTCGGCGACCATCATCGTTGCTGCCTACTGCCGTCTATTGCCTCCCTCTTTCTCTTTCCTCTTTGTTTGTTGTTAATTAGGTATGTTTTAATCCCTTTTAGTTTAATTAGTTTAATTAGTTTTGTTTAATTAGTTTAATTTATCCTAGGATAGTAGCCATTTGTGTATGTTATTATTGTCGAATCAACAATGTTGATGTTGTTAGAATTGTTGGATTATATGATGTTAGAATGTTTGATGATGAAGGTAGAATGTTGTAAATTAAATGTTGTTGTTGTTGATGAGGATGTTAGAATGTTGTAGTTTAATTGTTGTTGTCGAATCAACGATGTTGATGTTGGTAGAATGTTGGAATTAGGTAAATAAAATATAATATGTTAGAGTTGTTGGATTAYATGATCCAAAAATTAGTATTAGTTTGATTTAGTTGAGTTAGTGGGGCAAATGAAATTCCTAGCATTGTATGTAAATAAAGATTCATTTTATTTCTAAATGTTTGAGTTAGTAAACAAAGATTCATTTTAGTTAGTAATTAAAATGTTGTTGTTGATGATGATTTTAGAATGTTTGAGTTACTGAAAATGCTAGATTTTTTAAGCTTAAATAGTGAATTATACTTAACTTATTGTTTTTAAATTGTAAATGTTTGAGTTAGAAATTTAAAAGTAGTGAATTAAACTTAGCTTAGCATGTTTGTAAATAAAGATGATAATTGGGTATAAATGTTTGTCTATTGTTATTATTGGGAATGTTTGTAAGTTGTTGAATATATTGAAATTGATGTTGGTAGTAATGTTGACGTAGTACCCGTTCAAAATTTACTCATTAGGAGTTATTTCTGAACAGTCCCCGTTTTGGGACTATCTTTGTACGTTTCAAGTCACTTAGGTAGTAAACATGTAGTTGTGATTTGTTAATGAAGAAAGACTTCGGTGACAATTCCTTTAATGTTCTCCGAATGCATATGTGGAGTAATTATTTATTCTACATTGTGTATTTGGAGAATAGAGGGAAATTGCTGCAGAATTTTTTCCTCATTAATAAATCACAAGTGCGTGTTTGCTAGTGACTTGAAA
>VHZZ01011898.1:0-10165 GCA_009801015.1 Silene noctiflora | reverse complement strand
AAGATGACAACAACTATATAACATACCTATGCCAGCCTTCCGGCGACAAGACCGCTCCCCGACTCATGCTCCCGTCTCCCAAGGTGATGCATCTCTCGTATTCGCAAAAGGGCGAGAACAGAAGGAGAACTGGCGAGGCAACGACATCTAGGTTTAGGAAAATATAAATGAAATGATTCGGGTTTTCTGATATCCCGATATATATTTTATCGCTGAACACGACTTACTCGATCGAGTAGCAACTCACTCGATCGAGTGCACCCTACTCGATCGAGTAACGAGGCTACTCGATCGAGTGACCTCTGCTAGATTGGGTTACCATATTACAACACTATCTACGAAGAACTAACCAAGACTCGGCAAGCACTAGGGTCAGTCAACGATAGTCAAATGCCCTAATGGGGCGGGTATTACAAAGCTTACTTGAAAGATTGGAGGAAAATAACACACAAATAAGCACAAAGGTGTGGATAAATTTGCAAGAAATCAATGTAGCACAAATTAATCGATGTTTTGATGATGATGATATGAAAGGATTAGAGGGAGGGGAGTAGTAGATTTAGGAAGAAAGGAGCATAAAGGGGAGAAACAATGTAACAATGAAGAGGAAAAGCTAGGAAATAGAGAGAATTAAAAATGCGGAACCTGGTTCACATCGTGTACTGGATTAAGTACACCAAAAATTTATCGAGTACTCGATTTCAGAATATGCCAACTCTCGACATTTGAGTATAAAATAAAAGGCAAGGTTCCTCGATCGAGTATCAGCAGAATTTGTTTTTTTTTTTTTTTGTCAACACATCAACTTTCGCCATGGATTACGTCTCTTCTGCACAATTTCTCCACAAATACGTTAAATTCTCTCCCTCACCTCACTCAGAAATACACTAACGAAATTGAAATAACGAAATTAAATGCAATTAAAGTCCTAAATTACATAAATATTAAAAAGAAAGATCCGGGCTACCTCCTGGTAGCGCTGGTTTAAGCGGTCCCGCTCGACCGTATTACCTCATCAGTGAGAGGAATCAATAGTGAAGAGGTCAACAACCTCTATCACTTCGACATAGGCACCTTCATAGTACACTTTTAAGCATTGCCCATTGACTTTAAACGTCTCACCTTTGTCAGTTTGAAGTGTAACTGACCCAAATTTGTTCACTTTAACAACAGTGAATGGTCCTGACCATCTAGACCTGAGCTTACATGGAAACAAGTGCAAACGAGAGTTAAATAGTAGTGCTTTCTCACCTACATGAAATTCTCGTTGCAAGATGTGCTTGTCATGCCACTTATTGGTTCGCTCCTTATAAACCCGAGCACTATCATAAGCATGCAGTCGAAACTCATCAAGCTCGTTCAGCTACATCAATCTTTTCTCACCCGCCACTGAGGGATCAATATTAAGCTCCTTTATGGCCCACACAGCCTTGTACTTGAGCTCCACTGGAAGATGGAAAGCTTTGCCATAGACTAACCGGTATGGAGATGCACCAATTGGAGTCTTGAATGCAGTACGGTAAGCCCATAAGGNCTGGAAGATGGAAAGCTTTGCCATAGACTAACCGGTATGGAGATGCACCAATTGGAGTCTTGAATGCAGTACGGTAAGCCCATAAGGTGTCATCAAGCTTATAACTCTAATCTTTTCTATTTTTTCTAACTACCTTCTCAAGAATGGATTTCAGCTCTCTATTAGAAACTTCTACTTGCCCACTAGTTTGTGGATGATAACTCAAGACTCTATGATGTCTAACGCCATATTTCTTCAATAAAGAATTTAAATGGCGCTCATTAAAGTGCTTCCTCCAACACTTATAACTGCACGAGGGACTTCGAACCGTGGAAGGAT
This sequence comes from Silene noctiflora, assembly GCA_009801015.1. Classification (NCBI taxonomy): domain Eukaryota; kingdom Viridiplantae; phylum Streptophyta; class Magnoliopsida; order Caryophyllales; family Caryophyllaceae; genus Silene; species Silene noctiflora. Next base: position 8,313 of record VHZZ01011898.1, on the reverse strand, counting down.
AAAATTCTGAAATAGCTTAACCACAGCCTTAGCATCACAAGTAGGAGTGTCAATGACTTCCACCCACTTAGAGAGATAGTCAACAACTACTAGTATATATTGGTTCCCATAAGATGTCGGGAAGGCCCTTGGTAGTCAACACCCCAAACGTCAAAAAACTTCACCTCTAAGATCCCCGTTTGAGGCATCTCATGCCTTTGCGAAATATTATCTATCCTTTGACATACATCACAAGAACGGACAAAGCTAGTAGCATCCTTCAAGATAGTCGGCCAAAAGAAACCCGACTGCATCACCTTAGCAAATGTCCTATATGGACCATGATGACCGCCATAAGAAGATGAATGACAGTGAGAAAGAATGGCATGTACCTCACTCTCTGGAATACACCGTCTGTAAATACCGTCAGCACATTCCCGGAACAAATATGGATAGTCTCAGAAATATCGCTTCACATCATGCATAAATCTCTTCTTCTGCTGAAAAGATAAGTCAGGAGGAAGAACACCTGCAACAAAATAGTTGGCATAATCAGCAAACCACGGGGTACCCGTAGTAATGGCTAGCAATTACTTCACATCGTCAAGGGCATAGACTCTCCTCCATCATACTTCAATCGAGAAAGATGGTCAGCAACAACATTCTCAGCACCCGACTTGTCCCGAATTTCCATGTCAAATTCTTGTAGCAATAGAATCAAACGAATAAGTCGAGGCTTGGCTTCCTTCTTAGCAGTAGATACTTCACTGCTGCATGGTCAGTATGTACTATCACCTTAGAACCCACAAGATAGGCTCTAAACTTGTATAATGAGTAGACAACTGCAAAAAGCTTCTTTTCCGTAGTAGCATAATTAATCTACGTATCATCTAGAGTCTTACTTGCGTAGTAAATAACATGAAACACCTTATCTTTCCTTTGCCCCAAAACAGCTCCAACTGCATAATCACTGGCGGCACACATAACCTCAAAAGGCAAACTCCACTCAGGAGACTGGATCACCAGAGCTGAGATAAGAGCCTTTTAATACAGTCAAAAGATTTAACAAACTCATCAGTAAATACAAAAGGAGCATCCTTATGAAGAAGCTAGGTTAGTGGTTGAACAATTTTTGAAAAATCTTTTATAAAACGGCGATAGAATCCTGCATGACCAAGAAAACTTCGCACACTCTTAAAATTAACCGGGTACGGTAATTGCTCAACCACCTGCATTTAGACACCAAATAGCGGCAGTATCGACATACTAATATAAAAGGCATATAAACGATATAACTAGCAGGGAAACCATATCAAAAATGACCAAAAGGGAGTCATAAAAGTATATACAAAAAAATGATTCATCAAACTCCCCCAAACCAACTCTTTGCTTGTCCCTAAGAAAAGCAAACATAACATACCGAATAAACAAAATATAAATGGTGAAGGAACAACTCAGAGCAATTGTTAATGCACATACAAATCCAAGTCACCCATATCTATAACAAGGTAGTGACCTAAATTGTGCTAACTAAACAAATTCGAAGGCACGGGTAAAAGAAGAACGCAGCTCATCTTAAGATATAACATGATACCGTAACTCAGCCAAATACCTTTCAACCTTGCAAGACAAATTAGTTGGATTCTCGCAGATTCAATCATGCACTCATAAAGGGTGAGTTGTATGTAAGATAGAAAGAAATAGAACACTCACTCGACTTATGAAACATGCATGCAATCTAATGTGATAGAAATTTCCCCAACTAATATGCATCCAAATAGTAGACAAAAGTACATGTATCAAGGACAAAAAGGGTGGTAAATGGGCAAGGGGTAGAAAAGGCGTGTGCCAAGGCACATTATGGAGATGTGAGGCTAAGACAGTAGTCGCTGCTACATACTAACCAAAACCAATTCTACAACAATAAGCATACGTAAACCCAACTAGAGAAATTATCTCAACTTAGATAAAACATGGGAGACAATTAGACACTCTCCAAAAATGCATTAGACTCTAGTACACCCATATAACCCCTTAACAATGTTGTGAAGCAATCTTTCTTTTCTTTTCTTTTCTTTTCATTTATTTTTTTTCTTTCTCTCTTTTTTCTTTTTCTTTCTTCTCTTTTTTTTCAATTCTTTTTTTTCTTCAATTCTTTTTTTTTTCTTTTCTTCTTTTTCTTCATACTTTTCATTTTCCGACATAAGGAGTTAACACAATTGCTTCAAAATATTCTACTACACCAACACTGACAATCTATGAGTCCCAACCCAACCTTAGTAGTAAAATAAACATGAAAATTAAGCAACTGCTACTGTCCCGATAAGGTAGGCAAATTCTGGATTGTAGCTATTAAATGGGATATAAAACGGCTATAAGGGTTCAAACGGGCTAACAAATATGAAATATGGGGTTTATTTGAACGGTAAGAATCTCCTATCCACATGTACTTAGTCAAATGAACATAATAAAAGCATCAAGAAATTAATTTCACACTTATGTAGTTTGATATTACACATTCCACTAGGAGAAACCACACTCAGATATAATTGACAAAGAGACCAGGTTATTGATGTTCCTGGCCTAGGAAGCTCTATAGACCTCAGAAATTTAAGTGGCTTACCAACATAGTTTTGTCAAATTTACTTAGCATAAGGCATGTTGTTACGGTCAAGACATGAGATATGATCTATACTTTCATAAATAATAGGTCAAACGACGTACCTGGATAACTGTAAAACTACGATTTTCTGTGTCTTTGGGTACTCTATCGAGTAGGACTTACTCTGTCGACTAAGTATGTGTGGTTTAGAATCAGGGTCTGTCAGAATGGTACTTGATCGAGTACGTGTGGCACTCGATCGAGTAAGGGGCACTCGATCGAGTACGTCACTTACTCGATCGAGTAAGTTTGTCTTGCGGGTTATTTAAGTCGGGTTTTGTTAACAACGCGTAAATGATATAAAAAGCTTTCCGTCAGCTTCTTTTTCACTTTTACCTTTTTCTTAAAATCTTTCAACAGAGAACGTAAGTTCATCATCTTCCTTTTCACGTTGTTATCAAATCCAAGGACTAGAGTTGTCGGAATTCGGAGTTCTTTATACCGCTAAGACCGTCGTCTTGTGGGTAAGATCTTTGTACCGTTTTTATTTTAATTCGTTGGTTTGGTTTAAACCCAAATTGGGTGATTTGGGGGTAATTGGGGGTTTATTGATAGTTGGATTGTAATAGTATGATTATGTGATTATAGGAGGTGATTATAGGAAGAGAACAGAGATTGACACGAAGAAGCAATGAGAAGAGTGAATACTCGATCGAGTTTACGAGTACTCGATCGAGTATCAGAAGATAATTGAGCAGAATTAAATGTGGAGAGTTGAAGATTCTGAAAGTTGAATACTCTATCTAGCATTCAAATACTCGATCGAGTATGCACTGATTTATTTATTTTCGGAATTTCCTTAAGTTCCTCTATCTTTTATTATATATAGGAAACTCGATACCTTTTGTTAGGTTATGATTATTTTTATTCTAAAAACTCCTAGAAACCCTAGATTTGTTTAGTTTAGTTTTCATTATTTTTTCTTTCGGATCTACGCCTTTGAATTATGGTATTCTTTAATCTTTCCTTAGTTATYTTTAATTCAAGTTCTAAGTTTATTCAATCAATCTTATCTTATGTTCATCTCTCTTATGTCTTTAATTATGCCTTTCATTCATCTTATTGTTGCTTGATTCATTAGTATGTGTAGCTAATTTATTAATCTGGGGTAAAAAGGGATCTAGGTTGTTAGAAGGGGATTAATTAATGAATTAATGGTTAAACTGCTTTTTTGTTGTTATTCAGTTATTGTCTTTAATCTAGTTGATTAATTAATGGCCATGATTAATTGATTAGTCTTGCAAACTAGAATTTTCACCGATCGGGTTAAGACTAGTATAGGCTGCGATAACTAAATAGAATTGATTTAATGATAGAGACCGCATGTTAAATTAAATTAAAGGACATATTAGAATCGACCGATCTTATGGACTTAAACAACAAGATTTGCCATATTAATTAGTTAAATCACATCCCCACTACCTAGTGAGCTTGATCCTTAGACCTTTTAATATATTTGAATTCGTCTTTTATTTATCATGCAATTAGTTTAATTAATCCAATCAACCCTTCAAAGAAATTGTTACTTTTAAGACAGATTTAGACTTTAGCAAATAGAATATCACCGCCTCCTCGTTGTTTAGACCCTGACTTACCTCTAGCTATTGTTAGTAGTAACTGAGGTTTATTTTGATTAAGGTGATACGACTAAACCCTTGTCAAATTTGGCGCCGTTGCCGGGGAGGCAACGATTTTCTGTTTGTTTTTGTTTCTTTTTGTCTTTTTGTCTCAGGGAGCTTTAGGTACTTGAGATAGTTTTATATTTTCTTGTTAGTTTCGTGTATGTCCAGGTCCAACAGGTTAGATATTGCACCTTTTGATCCCGAGCCAGAAAGGACTTTTCGGTTTAGACGAAGCTTACAGGGAGAATTCAGTCAAGTGGAAGACTTGAGTACACTTGACAAAGATTATGAGCACTTTATTTTCAAAGAAGATCAGTCCTTACAAGAGGACACGCCAGTTTCTGCAAATTCTAGTTCTGTCACATTGCCAACACTTGTTAGTTACTCTTAGCCTACCTTGGATTCCATTCCTAAGGGATTCAAGCTCCCTAATACTGATAAGGGAACCTTTGAGATTCATCCATCTTACATTAATTTGGTGGAGCGAAACTTGTTTGGAGGAGCACCTGGGGAAGACCCTGTGAAACATATGGAGAAGTTCGTCACATACTGTTGTTCCATCCCCTTGACTGCGGGGGTGACTCGGGACCAAGTGAAGCAGGTTCTCTTTCCTTTATCCCTAAAAGATGGTGCTGTAGAGTGGTTACGGCATCTAGACAAGGAAGCTTTAGGCATCACTGACCGAAATTCCTTAGCCCTTGCTTTCTACAAAAGTCACTTCCCACCACAGAAGACCAACGCTCTGAGAAGTCAGATCACTAGTTTCAAACAAGGGCCTACTGAAGCCTTTAATGAAGCATGGGTTCGATTCAAAAGGGTAGTCGTTCTGTCCCACACCATCGCTTCCAGAAGTGGTTCTTATGCAATCAGTTCTATAATAGGCTATATGATGATAATAGGGCTTTACTTGACTCATCTGCCAATGGGAGATTCCAAAACAATACTAACGATGATAATGCATGGAAGTTAAAAGATGAGATAGCCACTCACACTACTGAATATGGTAATCCAAGAGGGAGTGTTAGAGGTGGAGGTGTAAATAGTGTTGTTGCAGCACAATTAGAGGCTTTAACGGCTCAGATAGCCGAATTAAAGACGACCCAATCATTTGGTAAGCAGCATACAGTTCATGCCATGATCCAACGAGATATGTCTTTGTGAAAGATGTGGAATTGATGGTCATACTGCGGCAAGATACATGAGCACAATTGAGCAAGTATATGCCTTTCAGTCATTCAGGCAAGGTATTCCCTATTCCAACTTCTTCCCTGAAAGAGGCCAGAATGCATCTACCTTAAACCCGCAGCAGAACACGTATATTGTGCCTCAGAACTGAGGTAATCAGCCGGGTTACTATCAAAGGCTTCCTCAAAAATTCCAGCCTTTGCAACCTCCTCAACAAGCTCCTAATAATGACTTAGCTGAGATGAAACCCATGTTGCAGCAAAGCTTGATGATTCAACAAAAGCAAGGTGCGTAGATTTCTGATCTTATGGCTCAGAATAAGATGCTTGACACTAAAGTGGCTCAAATGGCGGTATAAAATCCATCTAAACAGCCTGACAATCTCTGTCCACAAGGCCAACAAGCACGTAAGCATGTTAATGCTATTTCTTTGAGGAGCGGTACTTCCTATGCAAATCCAGAGATGCCCAATGATGAGGATGTTATTCCTAGGAAGATGAGTGGTCATGAGTAGGCTCGTGACGAGAATGGATCAAGTAAGGATAAAACACGAGGCACGAAAAACAACGAAAAAGCAGAGTCTCTAGTTGATACTCGATCGAGTGTCCCCAAACTCAATCGAGTATACCTCGAGGATGCTGCTGATTCGAGTATTTCAGCTACGGCATTTGATCCATATAGTGTACTCGATCGAGTGTCCCCAAACTCGATCGAGTATACCCCTGTAAATACTGACGATGATTCACGTGTTGAAAAAAAGAAGAAAGAAACCGAGCCGGTTAAGATTGCGCTACCTTTTCCCCAACCACTACAGAAATCTAAGCTTGATACACAGTTCGGGAAGTTCATGGAGGTAGTGAGGAATTTGCAAGTTAGTTTACCATTTACTGAATTGGTCACTCAAGCGTCGACTTTTGAGAAGTTTTTAAAGGAGTTCCTGTCTAAGAAAAGGTCCTTTGTTGAGATAGACAAGGTTGCATTCACTAAACAATGCGCATCTGCCCATCAAGCTAACTCACCTCCTAAGCTACATGATCCATGGAGTTTTTCTATTCCTTGTACTATTGGTAGTTTAGTTATTGATAAAGCATTATGTGATTTAGGAGCCAGTGTTAGCGTAATGCCGTATTTAGTTTGTAAAAAGTTAAATATGGGTCAACTCCGTGTTACCACTATGACCCTACAAATGGCTGACAGATCTTTAAAGAGCCCTATCGGTGCCTTAGAAGATGTGCCAATCAAAGTAGGGAAGTACTTTATTCCGGTTGACTTCATTGTAATGGATATGGCTGAAGACTCCAATGTCCCTATCATCTTAGGACGACATTTATCCATACTGCAGGAGCGGTCATAGATGTTAGGGATGGCAGTCTTACATTAAGGATCGGGGATGATAAAATTACATTCATTCTTGATAAATCATTAAAATATCCCCAGTCAGCCTCTTGTCATATGATTCACATTGTTGATTATAGTATTGATGACCACTTTTCTTCCTGTTTTGACAGGAACCCATCTGACGCCCCTGCTGTCGCGTCAGGACAATAGAGCAAGGAAGTGGACGAGATTGAGAGGCTAATCTATGGAGATGAACCCTCTCCTGAGACGGTTTATTGCCTTGAGGTAAGTGAAGATTTGGAAGCTGAGCTTGATGCTCTAGAGGCTGAAATTTTCAACGATAAGGCCATCGCTGAAGTAAATGGAGATGTCACTCTTCCTATTCTAGGTGAGGTCACATCCTATTTTCTCATCGATGACAAAGTACAAGGTAGTAATCACTTGTGTCTACCTTTTATTTTGGATTTGGAGTTTGATGAGCCTCAGTTGTATGTTTTAACGACTATCTATGCTTCTACTAAATTTTGGTTCTACCTATGTCTATGTGTAGCACATGCGGTACTTTTTTATCTACTAATGCGTTCTTTATGTTTTTTTGATGATGCATTACGTAAGCATTCTGTTTGAAATGGAAAAAATAGGTCGCATGGAGTATACTCGATCGAGTGCCCCAATACTCGATCGAGTATCCATGGCTCTGGGTGCGATCGTGCTGTTCGTAAAGGATTGACGTAGTTGGTTGCTTTTATCCCCGGTTTTGAAGCTGGTTTGGGGGAACCTCTATGCTTATGCTCGGTATTCTCTTTCCTTGTATCCCTTTCTTGTACTTTATTAGTTATTTCTCCTTTGCCTTTGTTAGTAGTGTCCTTTAGGTTGCTGGTTACATTTTATATTGTGATTTATGTGCTATTTAGGTCACAATGAGGACACTGTGACATTTAGGTTTGGGGGAGAGTCTTTACATTATTGTTGTGTGAAATCCTATGATTAGTAGGGTATGATTGTGTCTTCCACTAATTAAATGAATAAACACAATCAGTCCCTTATACCCTCTTTTACACGGCACAATGGACATAAAATGGATCCATTTTAAGTTTGTCAAATGTCAATTTGTGTAGTGTGACATATTACACATATTTCTTAATAATGCATTTTTAACTTATTAAAAATCATTATATAAACAAAAAAAATCACATACAAAAATTAACTTGTAATTCATGATTACAAATACTTAAAATGGGTCATAGAANGTAATTCATGATTACAAATACTTAAAATGGGTCATAGAACTATAAATCACAACAACTTGTATTTATAATAAACCATTAATTCTTATTTTAATTGTTTCATAAACAATAAATAAACCTAATAAATAAAACAATTTAATTACTTAGACCGAATCTTATCTAATCGAATTACAATAAGATACGTATTCTCACTAACAAAACCATTTCTTCAATTTTAAGGAATTAATTAACTTGTATCATCATACAATTAATTAATTAATCAATTAAGAGTGTTACCCTA
>VHZZ01011895.1:23683-42072 GCA_009801015.1 Silene noctiflora | reverse complement strand
ATAAATACAATTTACAATGTTTCGTAATCGTATTTGATTATTCATTCTTAATTAAATTGTTTCGCAAACAATATAATTTATTTAGTAATAAAACTCTTTGATGAGTTATCTGAAACAGCAGCCAATCCCCCCATTACCACCATCTACTAAAACACAATCATCCAATTACAAGTTCTAATGCCAATCCAATGTTATCTGAAACCAACATTAACCATCCATTATCAAGCCACCATGAAATGTTGACACAAATATGAGACTAACAACATTTACCCACAACAATCATGTTATAATGAAATACCAACACAATAATGACATATGCAACCATTCATACTTATTGAAACCGAGTAGGATTAACCTACCTTTTGGCATGCTCCAATTAGAACAAGCAAGCACACTAATCCTCTTCTAAGAAGCCACATCCTACAATTAATTAAGTAATACTTATTACACCATATCCTATATCAATAACAATACTAATTAATCCTTAAGTAACCCTCCCTTAATTAACCGCAGCCCTAATTAAGTTCTCATAAGACAACGCTCCCAAAAATTAGGGTTTACTAACAAAATAAGAAGAGGAAAAAGAGGGACTAACAACTTACAAAGGTAAAGAAATGAGAAAGACAAGATCTTGAACACTAAATCTTCAAAAGTCAGGGGAAATCACCAAGGATAAGGTTTAGGAGGATATGACGGGATTCTGGGTGGTTGAGAGAGTGTAGAGAGTAGAAGGGATAAGGTGGGAGTGTTTTTAGGGAAGGAAATCTAAAAAATAAGGATTTGAAAGTGATGGACCATCAACCACAATCTCGTGCAAAAAGTCGGACAGTGATAGGAAACTCGGTCTAGTGCCCGGTTCACTCGGTCGAGTGAACCGCCACTCGGTCTAGTGACTCAACATCAGAATATTTCACAAGATTACAGGTCTCACTCGGTCGAGTGAGCTCCACTCGGTCGAGTACTCCGTTTACTCGGCAAGTGTCAACCTTAGAAACTACGGGATATTACACTTACCTTATTCAGACCATCTCAACCAAACTACTCATTCTTTTTTTTTTGCTAAAAAACATTACTTAACATACATGAGAAAAAAAAAACTTCTTTTTTTAATTATTATCCTCAAATAGTTATTGCATACTTATTTATAAAACATTGACCGTGCGTAACTAACCATGACCTATTACTTATAATTAAAATTGTATGTATTTTATTTTAAAACTTTGAAATTAAACCTAAAAAACTAAGATTTGAAAAGGATTAATCTATTTCTATTTATAACAAAAAATATTAGATGTCGTATACCCTGTATCAATTATATTATTTTTCTATTATTATAATAATAAAATATTTAAATAGGCCGCGCGAAATGCGGGATATTGTTTAATATTACTCATTGTTGTACAAATTATATGATTTGTTTTTTATGGGGAAAATAAGATGGCATGGGAAGTTGCGAATTGTGAAAATAAAAAGCCGCAGTGATAATGGTTTTAGCATTACTTTAAACAAAAAAAAAACTTTTGGAGAAATAGTCTCTTACTAAGTTATAGAAAGACCATTTTATCGTACCCTTTTATGTATGATTTCGTACCCTTTTTATTATTGATTGTGGTAAAATGCCTTTCTCGTCTGGTATATGTTTTTAAAACAATCGTACTTATTCTATCATACATTTATTGAGAGACCACTTACAAATTTATGGAAAAATGGTACGAGAAGATATCAAATAGATACCTATACTATAAGATGTGGTAGTAAAAAGGTTACAATATATGATAGAAATAGGTGCGCTTGTTATGAAATTTGTGTACCAGGTGAAATAGACATGTTAAGCCACAATCAATAACAAAAGAGGTACGAAACATTTATAAAAGGTACGATAAAGTGGTCTCTTAATAATTTAATGAAACCGTTTCTCCAAAGTTTTCGTGTACTTAAAAAGTTTCAGTAAAAATCACTAAACCACAACTTCTTTTGTGAATTTAGAAGGAAAAAATAATAATTTGCCTACACTTTCTACCCGCTGAAATAAAAAAACTAGTAATAAGATACTCCCTCCATGCTAATCACAACATTAATGTTGGTGAGACCCACCACGCTATCCACAATATTAATATTTGTGGAAAAATTAAATTTCGTATTTTCAAAGAATCGGATGAAGTAACATGTAAAAAATAAGCTATATGTTTCCATTTTATTTTCCCTTTTCATCCTTCAAGTTATAATATTAAATGTATACTTTTTTTCGTCATTTTTTCCAAAATATTAACTATAGTTTTCTACTAATTTGACAATTATTCTTTACATAATCGTTACTTTATTAGCTCCTAAGTTTTACATTGCTCTTTAGCTAACTTTTTAGGTTTTTACTATATGTCGATTTATAGTTAGGTTCACAAGTTTCAACTAATTTTACCAAACAAATCTAGGTTTGTTGAAATGGGAGAAATCAATACGGAGTACTAAGATAACAGACTAAATAATTTACCCACCTTCCTCCAAAACTAATGTATTACCCTCAGGTAATGATTCCTCCCTCGCCTCCTCTTCCATCCTCCACTCTCCCATTTCTTCTGTTTAGTTTCAGTATATCTCGATAATAGTTACCTCCGTTCCAAGTAAGAATAAATAGTCACCAAAGACAGGCTGGCATTTGGCAATCTTTCATTTTTTTTGTTTTCCTTTTTTGCCACACCCCACAGAAATATAAACGTTATCATCACCAAGAAATCACTCTGCCCTGTCATTTCTGCTCCTCAAAAGGAAATGCAACAATTATTAAGAAGTCTCTGACCCTTGTCATTTCAGCAGCTTCCAAATAATCAAATCAGATATAACACCAGCTTATCAACGGATCAAACACTTGGCCAATTCAACCAAATTGGGACATTTTATTTTCTTGCCAATCAGTACAATAAATCCTTATAAAAGAGCAAGACAGAAAGCTCATTTAATAGCCTGAAAGCAAACAATGAGAATATGGCTCGTATATGATAACTATGCACTACAGTATGTTAGCATCTGATTCTAATTCCTCAATCGAGGTGCTGAGAAGAGTCCAGAAAATCCCTTAGAGAGGCACCCTTCCACAGCACAAGGTGATTTCGTCGAATATAATGGGCTGCTTAGTTTCACGGTGGCCAACTCTTCATTCCAAGCATTTCCTTCCCCGCCTCTCACAAATTTGCGCTGCGATTGCTGCTTTCTTCTTTTTAAGTTGACGATGGAGTTTATGACATCTGACGGTAGAGAGCTGTTGATTGATATGCCAATTCCTTGGAGATCATCACGATACTTCCTCTTAAAACCAGGCAGCTCTTTCAATCCTGCAACAGAGTTAAAGCAATATAAAGATATAAACTCCAGGAAGAATTTCAGGACCAACAAACAAAAAACAATATCTTCAATTTCTCACTCCATCCATTTCATATTTTCATTTGATTGCTTACACTCCGGTTTTGAAACAGCATTTAAGAAGAATGCATGCAATTTGGGTAGTGGAATTTTGAATAGGCAAACTATTTCAATTACATGAAAGAAAATGAGGGTTTAATTGAGCCAACAAGACATGGAATGATGAGCAAAAGAAAATATGGGCATTTTGGTCATTTCTACCTCAAATTGCCAAAAACAGAAGCATAAAACTGTAGAGCTGGCAAAAGCTGACCCGACCCGAGGAACCCGACCCGTCCCGCCCGAACCCGACCCGATACAACCCGAAAATTGGGTGAAGCGAAACCGACCCGATAACCGATATCAACCTTATTTTTTCCAACCTGAACCCGACCTGAACCGACCCGACCCGTCTCGTGACCCGATATTTTCTCAACCCGATAGATGACCCGATAATGAACTAGCTTAATAATGGTTTAAATAACACCAAATTGACATTCATCTTAATTGTTTTTCACTTAAAACTAGAATTAATATATCTACCCATTACTGAAATTACCATCAAAAACAAAATTTATAAGATAAAATATATGCCGATAACCTGACCCGACACTGACCCGCTAATGACCCGATCCGACTTGCCACCCGTTGATGACCCGACCCGAAGATGACCCGACATGAACCGACCCGAACCCGTCACTGACCCGACATAACCCGAACCCGAAATGACCCGACTTGCTTTGACTCAACCCGTAACCGACTCGAGTGACCCGATTGCCACCTCTACATAAAAGGTTATTGGAATGGCCTAATAAGAAAATTATAAATGAAGTTTTAGCCCCCAAAACGACTGAAGTTACGGCTGAGCACACATCAGAGCCAAATTTTACTTTAAAATTTAGCCATGACCATGAAAATTATATCCTAAAGTTACAGATACATGATCTGGATCTGAGCCAAACAATTTCCATGTCCTGACCCCTCATTGCTCATACCAGTTGTATTTTGCTGACTTTTCGTTTATACAGGGTGACGGAGCACCCTTCATGCTCATTGCATTCATCACTACCGCACAACAACATCAGAGCATTAATACTAAAATGATTTGGTGACGGCTGACATGAATCATTCTTTAGAACCGTTACTGTGTGGGCGGACACCTCAAAATGCAAAGAGATAGAAACAAAAGAAAAAAAAAGTGAAAAATGTATGAAAGCACAATACAAAAGTTAAGATAAACCTATAGCATATAGGTATCAAAATCAAAAGCTCGATTTTAGTTTTTAAAACATAGATATAAAATACAAATTACCCAAGCAAAAAATTAACGTTCAGAAAACCTTAAAAGTAAACAAAGGATGATTATATAAGGAGTTTTAAGTAAAATGTTTTAACAAATCTCAAAATATACACATAAAATTTAATAATATGAATAAGCAGTTTAAATAACAGTGAAAACTAAAAAGAAAAAAGAAAAAAACCCATAGTGTTATCCGCGTCACCATACACTCTTCAATCCCAAGGTATTTCATATCATTTTCAATCACCATCATCCAAGTTTTTTTGGGTCTTCCTCTACCCCTTGCCAAATTGCTTCCTCTACCCCTTGCCACATTGATCTTTTGAAAGTGATGATGTTAAACAACCCAACCTAACCTACTAGGAGCCGTATAATAGTGCGGGTGTAATTGTTGTGTGGTAGAATTTACCCTTTAGTCTATAGTGAGGCAACAGTTATCACATAAAAACCCATTGTCACTTTTCCATTTCAGTTTCAACCACCTGGCATTAATTATGTGAGTCACATTCCCATCTAATTCAGTGTCTTTTGGATAATAGATCCTAACTATTGAAAGAAATTTGATCCATGAACAACCTTTCTATCAAAATTGATACTCCCTTTAGTCACATTCCCACTTCATTAAACTTACACCCCAAATACTCAATCTTACTCCTACTCAGCTTAAACCAACGAGTCTCCAAAGTATGCTTCCACATTCCAACTTCCTTTTAAATCCTTCCTTTGTCTCATCAATCAACACAATATCTTCAACAAACATCATACACCAAGGGATGTCGTCCAACTTATCATTACCGCATAGGAGGTAAAAGATGTGAACAAAAAAAAACCATACTAGAGAGAAATCAAATAAAACTGCACACAAATGCATTACATTTCCCCTATACTTCATCTGCAACCTTGTAGTAAATTTTTGAAGTTGCTGGAAACAAACAATTTACCTGGAAGAGGCTCTTCGTATACAGAGGAGTCATCCTCAGGATCACCACAATGACAGGTGAGATTGTGACTACTGCCGTCATTAGATCCAGTAATTCTATGCGACAGAGTAAGAAAAAGTCAGAGATAACTATAAACAAAACTGACAGTACAAAATCAATCTAAAAAACGCGAATGAGCTCATATGATTGATGAGCACATTGAAAATGGGCGACAGAAAGCCATGCCACTCAAAAACTTCACAAGTTTGGGCTGCTTAGTCGTACTAAGATATCATTAAAACTTGATGTTTCTTGATTATCTTTCAAGATACATGCACTGATATACAAGAACCACATTCATTACATGTCTAAGACAGATACACAAAGGATAGTTGCAGATATTAAGGTCACGGATGATCCCATTTGCATCACATAAAAGGCTCTGTTCATCAGCACAGAAACTAGAAGTCTAGATATGGAGCTCATGATTGACCCAGTTTGTAACACAATCCCATGCCAAGTGCACCTAACGACCATTTAGTGCACCACTTTTTGCAAAATATATTGGATTTTCAAAATAAAATATTGAGCAACAAACATTTTACGGATATAAGGATTGCTGACATGAAACATAGGAAGGGCTAAAAAATTGAAACAGAATATTGAATTTTCAAACCAGTGCGCTTCAATAGTTACACCCGATGCACAAGCGCACGTGAGGTGCCCTAGGTGTTTGCCTTGGGTTACAGGATTCGCTTAGTCACCTACTGAATCACGGATCGATTTGTACAACTACGATGAATTATGGTGCTCAATCGTTATACACTGAATTATGCTTTACTTTGAGCAAATAGAGTATTCTATTAGGAATTCGAATGGGTCGTATTACAAATCTGGTACCCCTCGCTTTGCCTAGTGCCTCAATGAGGCGAGGAGTACTATTCAAAACAAATATGGATCTATCCCCCTTCCTATCCCTCTACCTCTCCTTCTCCCTCTAACATAACATGATCCCTTTGTCCCTCACCATCAACGTGGATACTTATTAATTAATGGATGTCGACCCCTAAAGAATATCATCAGGAAGCTTCTCTTCCAGCTCCGCACAAGCTTTCACAACATGTTTCCCAACCTAATCTTCTTTTCCCCTAAACTAACCTTAAGTCAATATTAGAGGTAGGGAGAGGGGAATATGCAACCTTGCACATATCAAATGCTATCTAGAACCATCATAGAATTCAAATCAATACATGTAGAATAAAACTATTCACTCCAATTATTTGGAATGCCCCATATGCTTTTTTCACATATATCTTGAAGAACATGTGGACTGAGCAATAGATAAGGGAACGAGTAGGCCAATTACAGAAACTAGTTTACTCACTTTTCTAACCACCCCAGCCTTCAATCGCCGCTATCTTCGCATACACATTTAACCCTTCCGTCATTCAACACTAAAATACCGCTCACCGCCAACCAGACCAAACCAGTTTAATACATCCTCCCGCAAATATCTCCTCTACACCCAGAAGCCCTTCCGACCCACACACTATATTCATACAAACTGTATACCAAAGTTCCTGCTGCATACCGAATAATCCAATGCCTCTAACAACGCTCCAAATAAGCCATACTTTTAGCTGGCAGGAGAAAATGGGAAAACGCGTTATATACCATACCCAGTCACTTTGAGGCTCTTATGGCCCTTCCCTTGAAATTCTCATATTAAATAATTGATGGATTAAGGAAGATAACTCCTCTAGCAACGACAAATAACTAGAAAGCAGGTATACATATATTAACTGTTCATATTTTGTGGCAGTTCAGAGAATAAGAAGTTTTGGTGTGGTGCAGCTCGTTCAGTGCAAAATATAGACAGTCATGCATAGGAAGTTTTGACAAAAAAATATTTAAACTCGACTTCATACCTGTACATATGCTCGACAAAGTCATCAATTAATGTGGGCCAAGCACCTGTCAACCAACAATGCAAATATTATATTACATTTGTGTGTTAGCTGCAAACTTAATCTGGTGAAATCACTAATACAAAACTCCTCGGGCCAGTAAGTTGGTTCTCTCTTAGACTTTTAGGTCTTGAGGCCTCCATGCACCAAAACGCTGCTTTCCAAACCACCTACCCGCCCACCTGGCTTCCAAAAATTCAGCCTCATAACACTTTATGAATATGTAACTCCATAAAATTATGTCAGCCTTCTTTCCTTAACAAAAACGTTTATGTCAATCTAACGCCCTAAATTATGAGTGAAATGGAAAGAAAAATTGAAGCCATTTCAGCAAAAAACAGTGGACAATTTTTAATTTCCCCTGAACCTGCCAGCCAACTTGCCAGGTGCTGTGGGACTTCAAGCAAAAAAACAAAGGAATGCGGAAAACATAATTGTTCCACAAGGGACTATATAATACAAAATTAACATTATATACATATCAAGTATTCAAGTTATGAAAAAAAAAAAAGCGCATCCAGCTGTTGGGATTCTTGCAGCTCAAAATATATCCACATTTGCCCTCAAACCAATGAACCAATTAGAAAGTTTGCTTCAGAGAAAAACCTATGTGAAGCAACAAAACGAGCTGTAGTACAGGAGAAGGAAACTGGGTCTGAACGTAAGATTTTCGATAACAAAGAACTTCAAAAGGATAGAACGCAAACATGACCCATCAACGACACTTCGTTTTGGTAAATGGAAGCATTACAGAAATCACTACCTTCAGGATCATACCCTTCCAGATCTTCATGTACACACCGACTAAAAGCTAAAACTTGATGCCAAGTATCTTCTGATATGTTGTACCGATGGTTTTCCTGAAATTGGTAGCCATTGGAGAAAGTTACTTAACCTAAACTTCTGAAAATAGGAAGGTCACAATTGCTAGATGGAATCTGTTCATTGTGTGACAACAATCACTAAATGGAATCAGTGTGTGTGTGTGTGTGATCGATCACTAAACAGAATCTGTCTGTGCGTGTGTGTGTGTGTGAGAGAGAGAGAGAGAGGGAAAGAGAGAGGGCCAGGCGGAGGGAGGAAGCAACACAAAAGCAGCATAAGTGTACCTCAACAAATTCACAAAACTGATTAAGCAGCCGAAACCTTCCAGCAAGAGTTAACTTCCATGCACCAATTGCCCTACTTACAGCTAATATGGCTCAAAAAAAAATGTAGGCGTCATAAAACTGCTTCTGAGAGCTCTTATTCTCTTGACAAGAAGAAATATAATCAAATTATCCTCGTAGATTGTCTTTTTGAGGCATCGACTTCAAATAACAGAAGGAAAATGAATAATACTCACTGATGTTTTTTTGACCATTTTCACGGCACATGAAAAATACGAAGTCATAGAATTTAGAAAATTCAGAGAAGTCCCCCTGTAAATATAAATGAATGCAATGTTATATTGAGATAAATATAATAATCATCAACTATATTATTATATTACATTTATTTCTCCTTGGACTAAGTTAAAAAAAAAAAAGTTTTATCTACCATTGTTTTAAGGCTAGCCATCAGCTTCTGTAGTTCATCCAAAATTGAAACTCTGCAAAAAAAAAATGTAGCACCACAGTATTAAATATCTAGCATTACACAACTTGTCGAGCTTTACTAAAAACAAATTCAGCTCAAATTTACTGATACATAAATGCTGCCAAATTAGCCCATACGGTCAATGCTTAGTTGATATGAGGCTGATACAAATATGCAGCCAATACTAAGCCTATGGCTGGCTAAAAGATCGGAACCTACGACTAACCTTGTAAACGGGTCAGGTCGAGTCCGAGTCGAGTGATTTTGATCCGGATAAATTCAGCTTGTCATATATTCAGATCATATCAGCTCAGGTCAGGTCGGTCCTTTTGGGTTTCAAACCTGTTGTTCTCAGGTCATTATGGGTATAGGTCATTCGGGTAGAGTCATTACGAGTCGAGTCATTATCAAGTCAGGGGATAAAAGCGATGTTATTACTAATTACTAATTTTCACTCAAAAATAGAGTTTTAATGAATCACTTAATGATAAGGCAGTGTTTGAAAATTGATCCTTTATTATAATACAATTCGTATTAAGTGTGATTGTCAATTCAGGTTTCGGGTCTTATTTAGGTTAGGTAATTCAGGAAATTTTCGATTTTCAGGTCAGCTTTTTCAAATTGGATCATTCAGGTTCGGTGGGTTTTGCTAGGTATACCTAAGACCGAGTCAAAAGGGGAACAACATAAAAGGAAAACAGAAAAAAAAATCCAATGAGACAAATCACTTATTTTGTCCCAATGCTGTTTGCCGAAGTATCAGGAGAATAACTAAAAATGATAAAGTACGCACTCAGGCATCATTTTTCTTACACATGGCTCAGAATGAACATTTGGTAACATCAACGAGGAATCTTAGGTCATTTTTCATGCAAAAGGCTTCAATATTACATTTAAAAAATGTGTTGTGTCAAATAAAAACTTAAAACATTAGATCACTCTGAGAAGCACTACCTAATGTTTTTTCTTTTAGCCTAAAATTTTTTAACTTTTTTGTCGATTAAAATCCTTGTGCGGATAAACAATCAAAGTTCCCGACTTCCCGACATTGACTTATCTCCATTTGCAAGAAACTACTTGACATTTTATCTTTTGCAGAAAGAACCTATCTCCTATTTTTACCCAAAATTAGATAACCATCGAATTTTGTCATCCACTTATTATCTTTCGCCAAGTTGTATACCATCTGATGGAGAAAAAGTTTAAGAATTGGTATTACTCAGCAAAAATATACCTCAAGGTCATGATCCTGTTAAGTCAATGCCGGTTTTTAGAATTTGTCGCCATAAATCACTATTGTTGTATAAAAAGAGCGGAATTTTAGGTAGTGTTTGGCAAAAGAATAAAGGGCTCGATGAAGAAATTCCCTAAAATGAAACATGGAGCTCAGTGAAATGACGGGAGTATCTAGCAATAGAGTAATGCAACCCGCATAGAATGATGGCAGCGATAGGAGGTCTAAGAGATTGCCATTTTTAGTAAATCTCCTTGTAAGTTATAAAATTATGATAAAAAATATACTAAATAGCAATATTTTATAAAGCATTGACCTTAAGATGATAACTTCAATTCAATAGCATATAATTGGCCATTTCTTGTATCCTTATTGCACGCCATACCCAAAGACTTTTTAAGTAATCAATAGTTGAAGAAATACCCAGCCTGATCCAAAAACGCATCATTTAACCTGGACTCGGACAGTGATGTTTTGCATAAGATCTCACCTCATACTGAAGCTAGAGTCCACAATCTTTGAAAGCTGTGACATAGTCTCTCTTGAGGATTTGGCCTTTTCTGAATCGTTGCTGTATGAATTTTCTGCTTCCCAGCAAGAATAGCCCTTCCCCAACTTGATTTCTGCATAATGATTAAACTATGTAGTTCAGAGCTGAATGGTGGAAATAATGATTACGAAATGCTAACAGCACAACAGGGAACGGAGATGAGGCGAGCATTAGAAGAGGGGGATAAAGCAAAACAAGAGTAATATTTAATGAGTGCTTTGACAGGAATACTTCACATAAGAATTGCTAGAAAAAGCACATATTGAACCATGTATGTAAAAGAGGACAGCTATCTGTGCATTCTCACCAGAAAACTACAACAAACAGAGAACCACCCAACAAAGTTGCTACTAAGAAATAACCTTTGGTCTCAAGCTATTAAACATTGAAGTGACTTAATAGTAATCTCAATAATGATGTTAACTTAATATAAACAATACAAGTTTCAACTGAACATAGTTTGTAAAACATGGACAACGTTATCCCAGTGCCCCAAGGGGCCCCGCAATGGGTCGGGAAATAGTATGTATGCAGCCTATAACACATAGAATCTCTTTCCAGATGACCCTAAATGTAAACTGCATTGAGAATAGCACAGACAACTACTTCGCAAAAAACAAGGTGAAGCTAGTTTAGTAAGTCATTTACTTCATTTCAGTATTTCACCATAATACAATAAAAAAAAATAAAAAATCTAATGCAAAAGTCAAAGAAACACCCAGTAGAACAAGGATCAAAGGAACACTATTTGATTGGCAACAACCATGTCAACATGTGACATCCCCCATTTGTGAATTCTATTTGTTATTATATCCTGATGCTATTGGATATACAAGTACAGACGACAAAGCAAATAGAGGTCTCAAAAAGCAAAATGGTGAAATTAACAATGTAAGAGTAGTAACCGATACGGACTTAAGAGTAACTTTTAGTTAAGAACAAATGAGATCATTAAAACTAGACATACCTGATTCCCATAACACTTCAGATAGATTATATACAGCATAATAGCATATGTAGAACATAATGTAAATATTTATAAAATATCTCTATGATCGGTATTGATTACCATAAGTAAATGAGTCAGAAATTTAACAAAGAGACTGGTTACCTCTCATCTTTCAATAATCGAGAAACCTAGTTAAGTGTCTCATTTGAATGTGATAAGATAGAACACACTCAGTGGCAGACATCACTTCCCGAAAATCTTTCCCCGTCAAAACTAATCTAGAAATTCGCATGTATGTCGAAAAATCAAATATCGATATAAGTTAAATATCTAGAAACCTAAGGCTTTGATGGCAAATAAAATAGTGATACTAATATCTTAAAACTGTAAGGGGATGTTTGGTTCATCTAAGGGTAAGGGAATGGAATCAAGAAAGGGAAAAGAGGAAAAGGAATAGGATTACTCCAAATCCATCTTATTGTTTGGTTAGGTTATCAATAGGAATAAGATTAACCTCGACAACCACCAGTTTAATCCTCCACTAACCACCACCACAACTAGCAAGTACCGCCTTTGACCCTTGCTCACAAGTCACCAAAAGGCGCGTGCCTCATCGCCTTGGCCACTTAGCACCTTAGCGCGCCTTGCGCATTTTCAAACTAAGTACACAACCAAGTACCCACACTACTTCCATAAACATCACCCTAATTCCACCAAAAACCGTCCCCCTACCACCGAAATTCACTCTCACACCCATTAAAACACCAGATCTAGTGGTTGATCTAGTGGTTGATCTAGTGGTTGTATGGGCGTGGGAATGAAGTTCGGTGGTAGGAGAGGGTTTTTCGTGGTTTTGGAGTGGTGCTCATGGTGGGGGGTTCGAATGAGGTGAGGCATTGAGGGGCAGGGGAGATGTCGACGTGGCTGTGGTGGTGATGGGGTTAGGGAAGGAGGTCGGAGGTAACGACGACGACGTGATTGTGGTCGTGGTGCTACAGTGGTTGCAAGTGTGGAGGCGGTAACAATGGTTGGTGAGTGAGGTAGTTGATGGGTGCTATGGGGAAAGGGAATCCCATTCCTTAGGGGGGTGAGTGGTGACAAGTTAGAGGAGTGTGGGGTACGGGAGGGTAAAGAGAATGATTGTTATAATCTTATCCTTTCCTGAAAAACCCCAACCAAACCGCCCTAAGAGTGTATTTGGATTGAGAGATTTTGAGGGAAAGGAAAGGGAGGAAGAGTGTGAGATTTAAAATCCCTTATTTGGATAGCAAATAAGGGTGGAGAGAAATGGAAGGGGAGAGATTTGGAGGGATCCATTTTCCCTCCTCTAAGGCAAATCAAAATCTCTCCAGAATAAGCAATAAGCAAGATTTGGAAGGAAATTGTATCCAAACACCCACATCCTATTTCCACTCCCATTCCCTTCCCTCCCTTTCTCTTCCCCCCTTCTCCCTCCCCTCCCTTTCCCTCCATTTTTGCTATCTAAAAACACCCCAAGAGTGAATGTATCCCTCATGATCCTATCTTGCAGAAGGAGAAAAAATGACAACGTTTGAAAACAAGTTAAGGTCCAAACTCCAACTAAGCGAAAATTCATGTCCTGCAATATTCCATACATAGACATGCATATTCAATTGTGAATAAAAGGAACATATTAAATGAGCAATAGCAAGTATGGTTATTTGAAAATAGGTTTAAAGTCATTTAACATTTAAGTAAGCTAGAAAAACGATAACAAAAGAGTAAACACGGTGCGTCATCCTTATTATGATAAAAGTATCCCTTGCACTAACAGCGTTCTAACACCCAAATACAAGTACTAAATGTAGTTAAACCTAGAGACCTTCAAAATTCCACTACATGATGCTCAAGTGAGATTGAGCGGCTGAATCAGGAAACGTTCTTTACCCCAGTGCCTCTATTGCTACTGCAAATTGCGGAGTAAGGGGGTCGGTTGCCATGTGCATGTGTTGGTAACACACAAGGCTGTTTCCAAATGACCCAACAGTAAAAGAAATATGACCCAAGATGAAGAAGAAGTAAATGAAATCAAGAATAAAATAAAGTTAAAAAGAAGAAAGAAATTACCAGAGTATAGACGATAAATGTGAAAGATGTCGAATTGAGGAGATGAAGTGGAGGAATCCATCGAAAGATTTGGATTAAATTGATTCAAATGTAAACCCTAATTAAATCGCAATTGGTTTTAATCACTTCAAGATTTTGTCTCTCCTCTCCCCCCACTGTGTTTATAAGCAGGGAAACAATGGGGATAGAGAGAGGAGTAGAAAGGGCGGAGTTTGCGTTGTCCGGGAAACTGCCTCTTTCCCTTCCTCTTTCACTCTTCTACTTTTACTTAACTCGCGGTTGTCATGACTCGATTCAATTTGTCTAAGGTTTTGGTTTTCATGGACGCCTTCTTTTTTCAAGGTACAAGACTTTGGTAAGTCTTAAAAGACAAAACTTTGACTCAAGATTATCAATAATCTACAAAAGTCTTGACCTTAAGTTGAATCTTGGAAATCCAAGACTCAACTTAAGACTTTAGGTGAGTCTTGACCCCACCAGAGTGGAAAGTATCCAATTAATGAATACCATGTGACATTTTTTTTGAAAAAAAAAAAAATAAGTGAGGTGGAAAGTAGAAAAGTTGAGTTTGAGGTGAGTCTGACGGATAATGTATAAAGTCTGAGGTGAGTCTAAGGTAAGTCTGAACAATAAAGAAATAATAAAAGTTAGTGGAAAGCTGATGTGGCAGAGTCTTAAGACTTTGGAGAGTCTGACGGATAATCTTACCCTAAGCTTTCTAGTTTTTTTCGTATTCTACGGTTCTACCTAGTTGTTGGACCGCATATAACCTTAATTTTCCTAAATCCGTTGTGGAGAATCTCTAGTGTTGTGAAGTTGTATTTAATCTATCTATCTATTCTATTCTATATATAATAGAAGTTGTATTATCTTTTGGGTCCTGATTTTCGCAGTACACATTTTACTCATTACAGTACACTTTTGACGAAAATACCCCTCTTATTTCCATCCTTTCAAATCCTCTCCTTCTCTCACCTCTTTTTATCTCTCCGTTATCTTCTCCTAATGTACTGTGTAATGCAAGATTAATCTATGATATTGCAAAATTTTAAACAATGTAAAGTAGTTTATGACTTTTGAGAAATATCATTRTACTGTGTTAATTTCTATGAATGTTTATTGTTGTGGTAGGTTTTTCCATTAGTTCCCCTCATTTATTCTTCTCCTTATAATTCTCCATCTCATCTCTCTGCACACCACCGACGTCCACTGCCAATAACTACCAATGGTGGCTGTAGCCACCACTTTGGCCAGTRTTTTTCGCCCACACTGTCGATAATCACCATCGTACTACGATATTACGCAAGAGAGGAAAAAACCAAAAAACAATATGCAAAACAGGTGCAACCACCACACTACCAACCTTTCCCACCACTGCCGCCTCTCCGCCGTCCACCTAACCTCCCTCAACGGCGCTCCTGAGACGGCAGTACCTGTGAGTGGTTGTGCCTCTTGCCGGCCAATCTACGCTTGTCCCCGAACGGCCTGCCTTCCATACTAACTACCATCTATCGATGACCCCACCATCTCCCAGCGTCGGCAACACTACCCTCCCTTCCATCGAACTCACCCTTCCCTCGTCCAACATCCACCATTGCCGCCAGCCCACCACCAAGCTTTCTTCAACATACTTGATTTACAATTTTGAATTAAGCATGAGCCCTAATTAACTAATAGAACAAAAAATCCCTCCCCCCCCCAAAAAAAAAAAACTTGAATTGATCAATGATTTGTAAATAATGATAAATATCATTTATAGTTAAAACAATTTGATTGATTTGAGATGTTGTATTTGATTAATTTGAGATTTTGTATTTGTATTTGATTAATTTGAGAGGCATTGACGCATTGTTACAGCTTTGAGAAAATTTAATTTTTTTTTTTTTTCTTTCTAGGGGTATGCAAATGGAAAGTACTACGTAAAAAGTACTATAATGAGTAAAATTTGTACTGCGAAAATAAATTACGTATCTTTTCCATATGTATCTTTATACAATATTATTTTAAAATTTTAGTAAGAAACCCTTTTTACGTATCTTGGCCGTTTTCATTCATCACTCTAACCCTAATCATAATACTGGATACAGACGCTTAAACCAATAGAATGAACTTTTCTTATGCATCTCTCTTTGCCTTATTGCATCCGTTCTTCTATCAAAAAAAATGGAATTGCTTGATGGAGTTAAAGAAGAATTCTCAGATCGAGTAATCTATAAGGCTATTTGTTCATCAAGTAAGTCGTCCATTTGGAATTGCTCACTATGATGGAGTTAAAAAGTTATTGTCTATATGGAATTGCTTATTATATCGTTGCTATTTGTTCAAGTAAGTTGTCTTAGACAATTTTTTTATCGGTGGTGTTGTTAGATTAGGGGGAAAAAAATATTCATTACGATCATTTGAAATTTTTTGGCTAAATTAGACAATTTCTTTGATGAGGTACTAAAGAATTACTCCTCCGTCTCAATCATTTGTTTGCCCTTTATTAAAATACTATACGCCTCGCAAATAATAAAAAAGACAAACAAACAGTTGTGCCACTGTGCCAAAGGGAGTATGTGGGTAGAATTTTCTATGTAGTTCTCATAAAGTCGATTTTTTGATTTCTTGAATAAGTTTTTTTCTTTGTAATTATTGATGTTTTCGTATTTTTTGACAATTGTGTACATGACAATTAGAGGAAACAGTTGGCCAAGATGTAGCAAGTCGTCCGCATTATAAAGTTTGGCCAATAATTCCAATCACAAGGTAAGTTAATCACGATTTGTACATTGAATTTTCTCTTTTATCTGATATATAGGATAAGATTGAGCCTCAAATAAATTTGAAAGGTTTTCAATGGTCGGCCTCTAATTTGCGATTGTTTTTTTTTGTTAAAAGAGGTCATCTGATGTCTGAGAGTGAGCAGAGGTATTGTAGAGTGAGCAGAGGTATTGTACTAAGCGATCGCATTTCTAATCTTGTCAAGCTGCTTCTAACTGATGTTATCCGGGGTAATCCATTTATCCTTCTATTGATTAGCTCGAATTGTTTAACTGTTTAGCTGTATTCAACTTTTACGAGGCATTCTCTATTTTCATGTTTGTAGTATAAAACAGTCGATTAAGAATGATTTTGTTCTTATTTCGAGTTTCATCAACCATGAAAGACCAATTTTTTGTTCTTATTTCGTGTTTATCTACCACGAAAGACCAATTATTTGTTACCCTTTTAATTCTACGCGAGGGCTTTTTTTAATCAATTGTAAATAAAAGATTGGGCAAAGGTCGAATATCGATGGACTACTTTGAACTTTAACAAATTTCAATAACAACAATTAGATCCAACCAAGATCATTAAAATTTATAAAAAGAAACATAAGAAAGTATAGTGGTTTGCGCTGATGCCAAGCGATGATTAAAGCTTAACATGGGATTTGTGTCGTGTCTAAGGTTCCTACCATCGAGTTTGTCAGTGTCGTTTACAAATTGCATATGTAACACCCTCATACACCAAAGTGCATTACCAAGGCCACCTTAGGTATAGAGGGGCTAACATCTCGGTTTCCCGAGGCAATGTATATAAAATAGACAATAATGAAACGTACTTTAAGTAAATAGTTTAATGATTACAACTGTTTATCCAAAACTGTCTAACAACGATACAAAAGATCCAAAAGACAAACTACTAAAGTAACACAGTACTCAAGACACAACGGAAGACTCTTCTAAACACTTCGTGGTGATACACCCAGCTATCCCATGCGCATCATCTCATACCTTCTCAATAACTGCTCACCATCCTCGAATGGATCACCACAGTTTTTAAAACAATTAAACAGGGTCAGTTACTGACAACAAAAAGCAAATACAGAAACACAACACAAACCACACTAACTTCTCCATCACACCATATCACCGACTACACACCAAGGTGAGTAGCCCTGCCAGTGGGGGACCGCAGTCGTTCCCACCTAAGCCCGCTCATTTTATCCGAGCGAAAACCCATGTTCATTAATGTGCACTGTTGAGAGATTTATAATTTGTAAAACCTCGCAAGTGTACGAGTGATCGTCGTAGTATTGCGAGGGTAAAACCCAAAGGACGGGATTATGGACCTCAAATCATTTGTTTGTTTCTAGTTTAGTTCAATCTAGCAATTGGATAAAGATATAACTAAAATCTACGACTAAATACAAGGAAAGCGGCTAGCAAACAAGCAAATAGTATAATTAAAGGGACTAGGACAACCGGGTTCACTACTATAGCTAGGGAAGGGGTAATGGACAAGGAAATAGGGTTATCTCAAGCTAAACAAGCACAAGACTCGACCTCTCGATGCGAATCCATGCAACACCAAGCATTAATCGACTTACTCATTCAATTAGACTCGGTTTACAAGTTGTTAAGCATGCCCTAGACACTAGTTAAG
>VHZZ01011894.1:8604-18984 GCA_009801015.1 Silene noctiflora | reverse complement strand
GTTCTTGTGAAATGTTATAAAGTAAAGAAAGCAACTGACGTTATGAATTATAAAAACAACCCCTCCTTTCTTTAAAACCAAATCGGGCGAAACCCATAAAACACAGGCACTCGATCAAGTACCACCTACTCGATCGAGTTTTTCCAACTCGGTCGAGTAACTAAGAAACAAACTATTGCGAGAACTGAGAACACTGAACATAACCTACTCGATAGAGTAGCCTCTCCTCGGTAGAGTATCCAAAGACCAAACACAACACAACCTGATCTGAGGTATTACAAGTAGGTTAGTATATTTTGTGATGGTCGCTTTCTATAAACTTCCTGCAAACTTGTAAGTTGTGACTGCTAAATCTTTTATGTTATTATGATCAAGTAATTCATTTTGTTAATCATGGTTGAGTCTCCAACTTGATGATAAATTATTCATGGGGATTACTTGTAGATGTGTGCCGTAATGCATAATTTGTAAATGCTTATTAGTAATTATTATTAATTATTACAGATGAGTTTTCTATGGTTGATTTAGGGAAGTAACAAATGCTTATTTGTAGAGGACAAATGAAAATCTTATTAAGAACGAAGAACTATTACTAGCGAATATTAAGAGTTAAGACCAAACCCATTTGTTGTTTCTTGTTTGGTGATCTCAATTCTCAACTCTATGATTGTAGAAAACAAGTTTAACTTATTACAGATTAATCTCGAAGTATATATGGGTTGCCAAGCTTTCTTTAATAAATTAATTTTGGGTTTTAGCCATATCAATTGCTTTTTGCTTGTTAATTTCAGATAACATATCACAGTGAGATTTGTACTAAGTTGAAAATCAAACGCTTAACTACATATATTAAGCATCAAAAATTCATAATTTTTTTGGATGACGAGGAACCTGCAGACGTTACCTTCGGTGCGCATTTGGCTATCCTGTTTCCAGTAAAAATGTAGATGTTCATGATTATGCTTTAGAGATTTATGAGATAGAGTCAAACAACGGGTCAGCATTAGTCTTTGATGGCTTACATCCTTTTAAAGGACTTCCTGCAGCTTGTGATCTAGTCTTTCATTCTGTTATAATATTTGTTTGTGTCCGACACTACTTAATATCTTACATTCTAGTTGCTGACACAATTTTTGGATAACCAATTACAAGGGGCAAAGCAAAGAGACAGTAAAGTGGAAGGACAGGCTAAGAATTGCATGGGATATTGCTCATGAAGTTGCCTATCTGCACACTGCTTTTCGCCAGCCTATTATAGACAGAGGTTGATACCTGCAAATATATACTTAGACCAAGACAATTCTGCAAGATTATCAGGCTTTGGCTTATCCATTTCAATTCAGAGGGTAAAAATCATGTCGATGATATGGTAATTGGGGTAAACAACAACCATATTGCACCGAATATATGACATCTGGCAGGGCGATGAAAGTTTAAATGTCTTTGCTTTTGGTGGAATTTTACTTGTACTCTTGACAGGACAGTCCCGTAATCCCTATGTTCCACACGACCGTTTTAGTTTGGTAGAATGGGTTAGTGAATGTCGTGAAGTTACCTGTCTCATCCTCTTTAGCTCCACAACTCTCTTAATTTTAAGGTTTCTCTCTGTCTCTGAACTCCATCTATGCAATATTCCTGAGTTTTCGCTTTAGGGTATCTTGATTTACCCCATTTTCTGTTCTCTGTTATGAATTGGGCTATTCAATTTGATTAACTGTCTCTGAAATAACATATGGACTTTGATTATTCTTTTATAGTTTTCAGGCTTTTTTTTATGACGCTGATAAACTTTTTCAGCTGTTCTGTTGTACAAAGCAAAAAAAAAAAAAAGTGAACTGGGCAAACTAATTAGAGAAACTCTAGTCCTGTATAAGCTGTATTTAAATAGAAGATTAAGAATTTAGGATTGTTTATGCTTCTCTATATGAGCACTGTCACCTCTGTTAGAAGTAAAAGAAGAGGAATATCTTCTTGATATGTGCTTAGTTTACTTGAGAAACTTTGATCATATTCAACGAGATAAAACTGCAGTAAGTGATATCGGACAATTACTAACCGATATTCAATACTCTATGATTCATGTATTGACGTCACCTCAATTATGCATTTTGCAAGGTTATTTCAGATTTCCTTGAAAAACTTTGATGACTCGCATATAGTAGAAGATATGATACCTTTTGAGTTTTGACTAATTGAGCGGAGACTGGAGACTTGGAGTGTATAAATATGGGTATTGGAT
The DNA here is from genome assembly GCA_009801015.1 of Silene noctiflora. Classification (NCBI taxonomy): domain Eukaryota; kingdom Viridiplantae; phylum Streptophyta; class Magnoliopsida; order Caryophyllales; family Caryophyllaceae; genus Silene; species Silene noctiflora. The sequence continues at coordinate 16,745 of VHZZ01011894.1, read as the reverse complement.
ATGTAGTTACACTTGGTATTTCCGCAAAACTCATAATCACATATACATCAATTTTACAACTTACGATCTCTAGCTCGGGCTACTTGTTTGACTAAGGAAAGAAGAAGGGGACAATTATTAGATGACAAATGGATCAAATTGAGTGTGGATGGTCCAATTGCCCATTATAAATAACTGGGGCAAAGGGGAGTACTCCGTACCAGGTAGTTGAAGGAAAAATACGGTGAAACTTGTCCATCATGTTCAGCTATTTAAGAGAGTTTTCCTTTTATTTTCATACTCATTTACTAACCAAACTTATTATACAAGTCAATCAGAGTAGACAATTATGTGTAGTCTATTTATGATTTTGAAGGTAGTTTGAAAAGTATTCAAACCGACACAATAACCCAAAGAAAGTAAGGCACCTCTACCCACCCCTACAAAACTGCAACACTTCTTGACTCATAGTTGATCCCTTTAACAGGTTAGTATATTTCTTCATGTGCATTTTTTTCTTACAGTATGCCATACTATCTTCATCTTAGGGTATTTGGAACAAGCCTCTTTATGTTGCTAAGTGCTAACACACAGATAAGGCGTGTACATCCGATCCCCTTTACATGGCAATTTGCGGGAGCCATTGAGGCACTGTGTTGTTGTAGTTGTTGTACTCGATGAGAGGACCATGTGTGGGTGGTGTTATTGAGTGACAAGTGGACAACGGTCCTTCAAAAATATTCCTAATATAGAAAGATAAACAAATAATAAGACACCCATAAATGGAATAAGTAAACAAATGATCGGGACAGAGGTGAGCATTATATTAACAATAAATTTTCACTCTTGAATCCGTCGTTTCCCATGAAAATTCCTGGAGTCACCCTCTAGAGCTTTATTGAACTAGGTTATTTCAGTTGAATTGTGTTCTACCTACATTCTTACTCCAAGTTACACGTAGCCTGGAATACCTACTGTGTTGCTAATGCTACCACCCTTGATCGGAGTTGAGTGATGTAGTCTTTGATTCTGTTATGATATTTATCTGTGTCCTGACACCATTCAATGATCTGAATTCTGGTCTCTGACACAATTATTGGATTTGACAGATGATGCCACAACACCGGACATAAAGACGTTATCTAACAGAAGTATCCGTTATTCTTAACCAGTTGTCCATTTTGTACAACTAGAATGATAGTTGATGAGGTGTAACTTCCAAGTTAGTTAAGACTACAGAAGTATAAACTCCCCAGTTTTCACATACTAGAATCCAACGTAGTGAGATATATATGCTTGTATTATAAATGAAACTAACGGACATCTTTCAATTCTTGTTGAGTGGTCTTAAGCTCCATCTGCCACAGGTTAGTTCTATAATTTCATAACTGGTCCCTTTCTAACTCTATTTTAATTTTTTAAAACTTGCAATTTGCTATATTAGTCATATTTTTTTCAGTGTTAGATCTTTACTTTGATATACTCGTATTACTGTTAGTTACCTGTAGATGTCTGCAGTAAGGTTTGTAACTAAAACTATCAAAAACGCTAATAGCATTTGATTCAGGTTGATGATTCATGTCATTCTTGTAACAATAATGTACCGAGTACATTTTATCCATAACATGAAAATGTTTGATATGCATTCTTGATCATGCTTGATGTGTAAATGTTTATGGTTTATTTAGGGAAGAGACATTTATCAATTCAGTGGAAATCAAGAAAATTTTATTAAGAATGGGGAAACACTACTTGAGGAGAGGATTTCCTTGTTTGATGGCAAGACTAACTCCATCCGCTGCTTCTCAGTTGACGATCTCAACTCTATAAAAGTAAACAAATATTATATATCGGCCTCCATAAATAATAAGAGTTTCAGAGGCGTTTGGGATGGGAAGTCCGTCCTGGTTAAGATATATTGTATTGATTCCCATTATAATGATGAAGTCACGTTAGCGTGTCGTGAAATTGCGGTCGCCATACAAATGGGTGCTCATAGGAATGTCCATAGGCTTCTAGGGTGCTGTCTCCACACAAACCATCCTGTTCTGGTTTATGAGTGGGAAGAGAAGGGAAACCTTATGGATCGGATAACCAATTACAAGGGGCAAAGCAATGAGACACTAGAGTGGAAGGACAGGCTAAGAATTGCGTGGGAGATTGCTCATGCAGTTGCCTATCTGCACACTGCCTTTCGCCGGCCTATTATACACAGAGGATTGATACCTGGAAATGTCTACTTAGACCAAGATAATTCTGCCAGATTATCAGACTTTGGCTTATCTATCAATTCCAGAGGGTAAAAAACATGTCGATGATATGGTAATTGGGGTAAACAACAAGTATCTTGCACCTGAATATGTGGTATTTGGCAGGGTGACGAAGAGTTTAGATGTGTTTGCTTTTGGTGGAATTCTTCTTGTACTCTTGACAGGAAATTCCCATTATTTCTATGGTCAACAAAGACGTTTAGTAAAATGGGTGAGTGAATGTAGTGAAGTTAACTGCCTCGATGATGTTGTCGATCCAACAATCACAAAAAATGGACCAGTTTCAGATGAACACTTTGACCGCCAACTGAAAGCAATAGTGGAGCTCACCCACAGCTGCTTAGCTGAAGACCAAGAAAGTAGGCCAACGATGGTGGACGTAGCTACTCAACTCATGAATATCATCACACCATCCAGCTCCTTTTAGCTTCACAACTCATTGAAGACCGAGGATTCTCTTTATATATGCAATGTTCCTGCGTTTGTGTGCTAGAGTTGCGGAAAATATGCAAAACTAAAGCATTCTATTTCAAGATTCTTAGCTCTGTTTCAGATATGCACTCATCATGGTTGAATATCCAATAATATTGAGCATTATATAATCAATGAGAATAGCGTTATAATTTATTTTTTTCATTAGACCAAATTGCATTTTAATAGTGCTCGCATTTCCAAAGATTCAGGTGAAAGAGAATCTCCCAAAGTAGACCTCAAAATGCTGTAGCCAGTACATTTAAACCAGCGAAATATGCATTGGACCTTCAGTCTTCACTCGTGGAAGAGTTGGAGCACGTCTTATTGCCTATTAGGCAGGGCCGTCTCTGAGATTTCGGGGGCCCTGTGCGAACTTATGAAAATGACCCCCAATACCGCTATATTTACGTTACTACTAGTATACTAGTGTAGATCCCGCGCCATTGCGCGGTATATATAGAATTTTATTTTTTAAGGTATTATTTAAATCGACACCTTATTAATATTTRCTRTTTCACTCCATTTTATTTTGATATTAAAAAAATTGAAATGGAAAACTAATTAAAGAGAATTGAGTAAAGTTATGAAATGTGTATTTTTATGAAAGTATTTTTTTTTACCATAAAATTACGGATTTCATTTTATAAAATTTCTCTAATTTTTAAAATAATTTTTTTTGTTATGAACCTAATAATAAGTAATTGTTAAATTATTTTCTAAAGTAATTAGTATTACATTGTGAAGAATTTAGCAACATATAGTCTATAGTTTTTTTTTTTTGTTATGAACCTAATAGTAAGTATTTGTTAAGTTATTTTCTAAAGTAATTAATATTGCATTGTGAAGAATTTAGCAACATATAGTCTATAGTTTAATACTGATTTTATTTTATTATAATGAAAAAAATTATAATTTTGAATTTAATTAAAAGATTAGATCATAATTATAATTATAATAATATTATATTTTAAGGAAAAGATAATAGTTTGTAAAAAGAAAGTTTTAATTATTTCCTTATTAAGTTGGATGCATTTTGGAGAGAAAACTAAGAGAATTTTTATTCTCTTAGTAGTAAGGGGGATTCACCGGGAAAAAAATGTAACGAGTTTTTTTTTATACGGAGTATTAATTAAAAGTAGCAAATAATCTAAAATCGAAATTGCAGCAAATGGGAAGCGGAAGCAAATAATCTAAATCTAAAATCGAAATTGCAGGAAATGGGGATCCGAGGCAAATAATCTAAAATCAAAAAAGGTAGATATGGGGAGTCGAACCCAAATGCATGAGGAAGTAAGACCATTGAAAGCATAATAACCAACTGTGCCAGTTACATTTTGTGAATATTAGGTCCATCAAATTGTATATAACTCTAAACTAGCTTTATTGGGCCCCAAAAAATCGGGGGCCCTGTGCGGCCGCGCGGCCTGCACTTGTTAAAAGCCGGCCCTGCTATTAGGGAGGGTTTGGTTCAAAAAAAAAAAGGTATGAGATATGGGTTTGGAATGAGTCAAACCCATACCAAGTGTTTGTTTGCAAAATATAAGGGTTTCATACCCATGCCTCAAACCCATGAGGTATGGGTTTCTCATACCCAAGGAGCGGAGTGGGTATGAAAAAAAATATCTTTATGATTTTATAATATCAAAAATTATTATTTAAAATATTTTATTTTAAAGATTTTAACTTTAATTGAGTTTGAAACCCATACCCTTCAAAATTGAAACAAACACAAGTTATGAGAAATCAAGTTCCAACCTCATACCACCCAAATATGATTCCTGATTCTAAACTCATACTCATGCACGAAACAAACGTTCCCTTAATCTATTATTGTACTCTATATTAGAAACCATATTTAGAAAAGGATCAAGCTACTTTTTTTCTAACAAGATTATAGGTTATGTCGCGAGTGAGAATAATGATACTTGTGCACAATAATAAATTTTTAAGACATCAAATTAATCATCGGTCAACACAATTACAAAAACTTGTGATAACCTAGTAAACTTTCTTTCCATTACTTTCCTTTTGTTTTTTCTAAACTTGTATGTACATGTTTAGAAGATTTATATTAGTATCATTTTTCTTTTCTTTTGAGGAAAAAAATCTACACTATTATCCGAATACGTAAATAATTCTTTTTTATTTTTGACAACCATAAATTATAATTTTTATACAGATGCTATTTAACTCATTTGGTATGTTTCATTCTATACTTATATTTTTTTTCACAACCCTTAGTATTGATTATAATATTTTTTTCTTAAAATATGACATTCTTGAATCAGATTTATTATTCAAAGCTTAGCCACATTTTTTTTTCTTTTAATGTTGAGAACGATGAACTATATATTAAACATACATTTGAATTTAGTGTCGATGGAATAATAAGAGGTTTGGTTGTGCCCTTATTATATTTTTTGGATGCTAATATACATGATTAGTTATAATTTGTATACAAAATATCAATTCTTGTAGTTTTAATTTTTAGTTTTAGATACTTACGATTTTTGGTTCCGCCCCTGATTCATACGAGTCAAATTTTGGCAGATATATACACGACGTATAAAACATACAGAGTATTACTCCTCCATCTTAGTCAATAGTTTACACTTGCTTTATTTTCCCCTTACAAAATAAAGCAAGTGTAAATTAATCATTGGGATAGAAGGAGTAATAAGTAGTAACCTACTCCCTCCGTTCCTGTCAATAATTTACAATTACTTTAATTTTCCTTTACAAAATAAAAGAAGCGTAAACATATCACTAGGAAAGTCTCTAAGGTGCATCTTTACATAAATTACGCATACTTTTGTTTGATTCTACAACTTTAAAAACACATCTGTGTATTTTTGTACATTTTAAAATTGGTTCAATTAATATTGTTTAGCCCCTGTTTTTTTAAGCTTAATTTTGTTGAATTGAACTTATATGAGTTTAGTTTTTATGAATTGAACTTATATATTTATAGGAGATAAATTGAACTAAACTAAATTTATAGGAGTTAAACTGAACCTAGAAGCTTAACTTATAGAAAAAGGGTATGAATTGAACTCAACTTTTCTTAACTGAATTTATAAGAGCTGAACTGAACTTATATGAGTTTAATTTTTCTTAACTGAATCCATAGGAGTTAAATTAAACTTAAAGGGAGTGACTTTAAATAAAAAAGAACAGAGCCTTGGTATAAATTTTATACTCCCTCCCTTCAAGTCTAAATACCCTATTGACATTTTTTTTGACATTATTCATAAGAGAAGAGAAACTCTATAAATCTTTAATACATGTCCGATTTTGTTTGATTTGGTCTTATGAAGTATTATATTAATATCAATTTATTATAATTTTTCTATTATGTGTAATTAGAAATAGGGTCCTGATTTTCGCAGTACACATTTTACTCATCTCAGTATAATGTTGACAATTATACCTAGAGCTGGCAAAAGCTGACCCACCCGACCCGCCCGAAACCCGACCCGATACAACCCGAAAATTGGGTGAACCGAAACCGACCCGACCCGACCCGATAACTGATATCAACCTTATTTTTTCCAACCCGAACCCGACCTGGACCCACCCCGACCCGACCCGTGACCCGATATTTTCTCAACCCGATAGATGACCCGATAATGAACTAGCTTAATAATGGTTTAAATAACACCAAATTGACATTCATCTTAATTATTTTTCACTTAAAACTAGAATTAATATATCTACCCATTATTTAAACATGAAATTACCATCAAAAACAAAATTTATAAGATAAAATATATGCCGATAACCTGACCCGACACTGACCCGCTAATGACCCGACCCGACTTGCCACCCGTTGATGACCCGAACCGAAGATGACCCGACGTGAACCAAATCGACCCGAACCCGTCACTGACCCGACATAACCCGAACCCGATATGACCCGACCCGCTTTGACACGGCCCGTAACTGACCCGAGTGACCTGATTGCCACATCTAATTATACCCATTTCATTCCCTCCTTCATTTTCCCTCTCTAACTTCTCTCTGATTTCAAACCTTCATCCCCCTCTATTTCTATAAAACCACTATTTCAAACCTTCATGCCCCTCTAATTTCAAGCCTTACTAGATCGTCGGCGGTGTAGCACTGTGTACTACATTACTACTTTACTACATACGACATACATAAACACTAATTCTACCAAATCGAACGGTTTTTTGTAATTTGTTTAATATATGTATTACGATGTACTGCATACTACTTACATATGCACTAATGCCCTATATATGTTTGTCGCCCCGTGTATTAAATTATTTCTTTACTACTTTGATTTTATTTTTATTTTTTAAATATACTACATATATCTACCTGTTGAACAGAATCCGGCAACCATCGGTTGTCTTTATCGCGGGCGACTTCTGACTACACCAATATCCCCATCATCACACACAAACTAACAATAATAATTAATTTGAACATAAACCCTAATTAAAAAAAATATAAAACTATAACAAAGAGTCGATGTGTCAATTTGATTATTAGTAATAGATTAGTAAATAATTTGATGATGGTTGAAGAAAGTCAAGGATGTAATAATAGAGAGAAAGTAGAGAGAATTAAGTTGATATTTTTAGTTAAGGATAGAAAAATGAAAAGTTTGATGTAAAATATACTGAGATGAGTAAAATGTGTACTGCGAAAATAAATTACGTAAAAATATGTAATATGTGCATCGGCGTATGTGCAAAAAGCCACTGGGTATTTGTGTTAGACTCGGAGGGAGAGAGTATATAAACGGAAAATTCACGTGGTACCCTTGAACTTTGTCATTTTGCACATAGTACCCAACTTTTTAAGTTTGTGTACATTATACCCTCCATGTTTAATTTTCATGCACAACATACCCTTTTTGTAGTTGTAAAAAAATTCAATTGCGCATAGCTCCTAGATCGGAATTCAGAATCGGCCAAATATTTTTCCTAAGATGATTATCTAGTCATAATTAACGATTTGAGGAAAAAAATTTGCCGACAGACATTTTATAGGGTTTTTTTAACGAAAATCTCAAATCAACCATATCTTCGATCTTAAATTTCCGAATGACCATTTTCGTTTTATCAACTTATAGATCTCGAAAAGTTAATCAATTTGAAAAAAAGGTTATGTTATAAAAATTATAAAAACGATAAAAAGGTTATGGTCTATAATTTATGCTCAATTGAAAATTATAAAAACGATAAAAAGGTTATGTTATGTTTGTAAATCATATTTCAGGGATATCATGTGCATAAATTTAAAAAGTTGGGTACCACGCAAAAAATGGCAATGTTAAGTATACATTTATATATGTTTTGATAATGACAAGTGGTTTATGATTAATGATACACTATGCCCTTAATCGTTTGTTGAGTCCTTATAGTTTGGATTACTAATGATTAAGAC
>VHZZ01011891.1:22258-43260 GCA_009801015.1 Silene noctiflora | reverse complement strand
TAATTAATTATTAGTTAATTTTACAACCTCTTGTAAAATTATTAACTAATAACCTTCGCCTCACGATATACACACACATATCGTAATAATATAAAATAATTAATTTTTAATTATTAATTATTAAATTATTAATTATTTATTAATCAATTATCAAATAATTGAATAATAAATCTCTTTGGTTTGAGTTCGTAACTCGTCATCAATAAATAAATACACTTGACTTAATAAAAGTCAACTTATACAAAATAATAATTATATATCGTACTTATACAAATAATCAGTTTACTATTTGGGAATCGTCCTTTAGGTGTGACCGAAAGGGATCAGTTAATCATCGTCGTCTTACGACAGTAACGTCAAACTCTAGTCAGCTGAGCGTTACCGATTTACGTTGATCAACTGACAAAAAAAATAATCCCTGAAATTCCTCTTATGAGATTTATTATGTAGACGCCCTATTGAGGAGGACACTACTCCAACAACACCATCACGTAACTTTATCTCATTCATTGCCTCTAAACAACCCGACCTCTCGTAACAAGTGATCCACGATCTCACGTTCTCCGACTCGGTCCAACTACTAAAAGCTGCGTGACCACCAAAGCTATGTAGCACGCTAATGTGACTCGGTCCACCCTCAACTGGACCTGTAAGACGCCAAGATAGATCCGACTTCTTTGTCTTCTTCCTCCCTGTGCTACTAGATGAACCGTCAACATAAGGTTGATATCGACCTTTACCGTCCCGTACCACCTTTTTAGGTGTTAGTACGACGGCCTCTCATCCAAAACCGAGAGTCATCCTCATCGTCATCCTGAACCGATACATCAAAATGATTCTCCTCCTCATCCTCAGAACGGGCACCGGCTACTGGTTCCCTAAAAAACGCACTCGGGAATCCAACCTTGCTCGTAGCGGGGCCGGGGAAGCGTCGGGGGGTAAGGCTAATGTGAACACCCTTTACCCGACTACGACGTGGCGGTAACGGTACGGGGTTGCGCCGTTTTGATGACGTCACTCTTCGGTTTCTCGTACGGTCCGACAAAATCATAATGTCATCTCCGCTATCTGCCATTTGCAATAAACGATATTAAAGCGTTAGATAAATACAACTAAACAACTTTTAATACAAAACAAAGATAAATTACCCAAATTTTAATACAAAATAAAACACTTTGTAATTTCTATTTAAATCTTGAAACCGAGTTTAAAAAAAATGCAAATAAACAAACTGTAATACAAAACAAATATAAAATAACAAATTTTAATACAAAATTAAACAATTTGCAATTCTTTCTACATAAATGTAGAAACCGAGTTTAAATAATGCAAATAAACAAATTTTAATACAAAACAAATATAAATTGACAAATTTTAATGCAAAATTAAACAATTTGCAATTTGTGTCTAGTAATTGTAACCGAGTTCAAATAATACAAATTAACAAATATAAATTACTCATTTAAATACAAAATTAATGGCGAAAACGAAATTAAAATGTCCGAACCATGAACGGATGTTGAATTTCAAAGTCCGACAATGGCCAAGACATTGAGTTTCAACGTCTTAGTCCATGTGAGACATTGAAATCTAACGTCTGAGTCAACGGTTGACGACAGAACTGCACGTCCTGCACACCATGGAGACCAATATTCATCGTCCCAACCACGACCAGACCCCAATAACCTTCTTCCCAGTCCAGAGCAAACGTTGAAGCTTAACGTCTGCCCCCATCCCAGACGATGAGTTTCAACGTCTGCCTCCATCATAGACCTTGAATCTCTACGTCTCCCTCACTCACTTCGACACAAGCAACAACAACTACTACTTCGACACAATAATAACAAGAACGACTTCACACAAATCCAAGTTGTTTGTACACGAATTAACAACAACAATGAACTAAACGAATTAACAACAACAACAAATCCAAGTTTAATTAAACAAACAATAATGAAGTACACGAATTGAGAATGAAGATAATTATAAACCGAATTGCGAAAATAAACAAGAATTCATACAAAGAATCGATAATGAAGAAAAAAAATCATACAAATCAAGATAAACAAACATTACTAACCTAATTAAAACAAACTAAAATCATAAACTAATTAAAAAAAACAAAGAATCGAGTTACTTACTTGAACAATAAGGAAATTGATAAAGAGAAAGGAGAAACGGTGGGGCTGAGGTGGTCGGTGGTGGGGATGCAGCGGTGGTGCATTGGGGTGGGTGAAAAGAGGGAATAGAGTTAGAGAGAGGGTAAGGATAGGTTGGTCTTTTTAAAAAAAAAATCGACGATTCGTTATAAAATGTCCACGAGTTTTGCAACCAGGTTATTCATTTAGGAAGCCAAGAAAGTAAGGAAAAAGAAAAAAAACGCACGAGGGGGAGAATATAATATTCTTAAAACAAAGGAGAAAACAACGTTAAGGTCCGAAAATAGCCTTTTAATTTTTTTTCTTTGACCCAACAAAAAAAAAGGAAAAAGAAAAAAGCAGCAAAACAATTGCTTCGATTTGGGAACGTGATTGCATGCTTCGACATTTTTTAACCCTAGAAATTGAATTCAATTAAATCCCTCTTTTCTCATTTTAATTCCCCTAATTTTCCCTCTCAATTGATTTTTCACTCAATTGATTCCAACATTTTACATCCTTTCAATCATGTCGATTTTCTGAATCGATTCGTAAGCCCTAAAAAAAAAAACCCTAGTTTTCGAAATCAATTAGGGCACGGATTTTCCGACACTTGATTGATCGAACTTGAACCCTAGCTTTCGCGGGTTGGGATTTCGGTTTTGCGAGTGGTTTGATTTTGCTCAGGTGATCTTCTCGACATCCAATTTTGACCTAATTTTCGCAATTGATTGTCGGAAACCCTAGAATGTGGAGAACTAGGGTTGTGAAATTGGGAATTGGTTTATTTTAGTTTAATTTCATGGGGGAAAGTCAATTGGCGTGTTGAATGTTGCTGAAATGGGATTATTTTTGCACTGTGTTGCGTAATTGTTGCTGAGATTATGATGGAGTGTTTGAGTGTTTGTTGCGTTTGTGTTCTGTGAGCTTGTTTATGTGTGGCATTTGTCGTAAAATGTTAGGATGAGTTTGTTCGTGTTCCAAAATGAAGTACTTGATGTCTAGGTTTTACTTTGATCACTTACTGTATGAAATGTGGACTTAATATCAAGCTGGTATCTCTATGATTTTAATTTGTGTGGGATTAGGTGACAATTGTTTGGTTTATTGGTGCATTTGCGCCTATGATTACTTCGTATTTGAAGTTGCATTTCAAGTTCCATTGTGTACTTTGCTGGTAATAAGTATTCATTTTCTGCAGCTTCTGTGGGCTTATCTGGCTACAGTATTGTGTCAGTTGTGGTAACAATCTCGCCATTTAAAGCTGCATTGGTAATCAGCATTTGATAAATGCGGTCATACTTCTTATTTTCCACATAAATCGTAGAAGTACAAAATCTTACCGTTGCTGAACGTTCTTTCCTCTTATATATACTACATGCTATTTTACTTAAACTATAGTTGGGCAGTGCTTGATGCATTAAACTATGTTTGGCCCCGCTAGAAGGATATTATCAAACTAATGGTGTGCTATTATGAACTGAGAACTTGTTAGTGTAATTTGTTGATTGGGCTGCCCGCCGGGCGCCGACTGTATTTTTCAAGAGTATATGTCTTGAGCTTGATGAGAATTCTTTGTCTTTTGCTTGAGTCGTTTTATATATGTCATCATTCAACTGAGTATCCAGATGATTAAGCGAAGGAGCTTTAAACCCCTAACTCATATATTGCAGGATCAATTCTAGATTTTAGGGTGCTTCTGTTCATCTGAGTGTTTTGGATTTGTTGACTCGATAAACGTTTTTTTTCTTTTTTGCATAAAGCAATAGGTTTTTTTGTGTTTGATGTAGATCATGCTTGTCATGCCGACAGTCGTATGTCTAATAGACCTAGGATATAACTTACAAAAAATGTTTTCCGTTAATTGTGCGCAAGTGAGGAACTAGAGTGGAAAGAATTATCTTCCCTATAAGCATAGGCACGGTTTTTGTTGAATTCATGAAAAGATTAATCAACAAGTGAATGTAAGGGTCACACTATAACTACGTAGTTCTTTTTTTATTCTTTTCTGTTGCGGATATACTTTATTACCTTTGATATTTGATGATTACTTAGTCTTCCACTTGTGTATAGCTCCTTAGGCTTTTAAAGTTATAGTAGTGAATAGGATAATGATAATGCTTGAGATTAACGACCAGCTTTTGATCCATCAACAGCTTGAGCTCTGAAAATATTGTTTAGTGGCTTCTTTTTCGATTTCGTTTGATTTTATTGTGCTTTGTAACACTCAAGAAACCTCAACAACTATTATGTAATTTGATTTTGGCGGTGACAAATGTAGTCTATGTCTAATTGAAGCACTGCAATTTTCTCTGTACAACTTTACTTGTAAAAAAAAATCATTGTACAACTGTTATTTTCCCTTGAGTAGTGCATGCAAGTTAAAATTTTCACCTTTTATGCCCTGTAGTTATGCTTTGACCTGTCCCTTGTAAGTCTTCTATTAGCATACTTCTCTGTCCTTTGTCATCGCACTAAATCACAACTTTCATTGAATATGTGCTTTCCTTTCAAGTTTGGCGTGGCAAACATCTATTAGTGTAGCGTCTGGTTGTGTACTGGGATTTTACCCTTTAGGTTAATTATCTGATTTTGAGATGTCTGTTTTCTGTCAGCTTTTTTCTGAGACCTGTCCATATTCTATAGGCAATGGAAGGGGAGAACTTATAGCTTTTCTTAGAGGAATGCATGGATTTAGTTCAGGATCTACTTCCCTCATAAATGCTGAGGCAGATGCCATGGGAGGAGTTCTGGACGGCGATGTTGGTATTGGCACCAAGCCCTCTCCGCGCCGCGCAGCAATAGAGAAGGCACAAGCTGAGCTAAGGTAACAAGGATTTTTTTTCTTGACAATCATGATATCCGTGTTGCTTTACGTACAACATTTGTGTTCATCGCAGACTGGAATATGATATTCGAGAGGAAAGGAAAAGAGAGCTCGAGTTTCTCGAGAAAGTAAGATTTGCTCTGCTTTTTATTCTGTATGTCAGCATTTGTTTGGCTGTGCATTCATATTTTGCTAAACTTTCGGAGGGGCGACTCCTTTTTGTGCAGGGCGGAGATCCTCTTGATTTCAAATTTGGTCATGCAGTATCAGTCAGTGTCCAGGCTACATCACACACTGATCAACAGCTGGATCAAAATTTGACCAGGTAATTTTCACGCTTGAATTTGTTTCTGCAGGTATGCAAATTGTGAACTGCAATATCACTGGCTACTGTGTTCTTGATGCAGTGAAGCGAAAGGTAGTTTCGCATTGACTCCATCGCCTCATGGAGATTCAGTCGAAAGTAGCGGGCGATTGGGGGTAACTACTACTACATGTGAACCAAATAGTGCTGATAACTTTGATTGTGAAAATGAGATACTTCAAAGTGATATGAAGCCACTGTGTCCTGGTAGAAGCAGCATTCCTTTGTTAGAGCATTTTTCTCAGCTTGGTAGGGGCCAGACTCTGAAGAATTTAGAAGATTCTCCTAATTTTCACCTTAAGAAGGGCCAAGCATATAGACGAAGGAATCGATCTAGGCCAAATCATGTTGACCTTCGTTCTAGTTCTGCTGATATGCCTTCTGGTGAGGGGCATGACTCTTCTATGCCTGCTCGTCATGGGATACTTTCTAAACCTGTCGCAGCTGAGAATCAGATTGAAATGGAGGTTGATGGCACACATGTGATGCATCCTATGACTTCAAGAGTCACTAAGTTTGCTGAAGGGAAAAATTCATCAATTCAAAAGGAAAAGCTGGAGGAAGTGCGAAATATGTGTGTAAAAGCCAATGAGGCTCTTGATACCGTAACAAATGTTGAACCTTCTATTGATGTAGGAAGGGATAGCATAGTTAATTTAGATGTTGATTGTCCTCCCTCCGTGGGCGCAGAAAATACAGAGTATAATGCTGCTGCTTCACACCTGAATGAGACTAGTAAAGTTGATGGAGATGACAAGCGTACGACAACTGATGCTCTTAATAACAAAGTGCCTGGCGTAACAGAGGGCTTATTTTCCGAATCCACTTCCAGCCACACTGCCATTTTAAATGGAAATGGGAATATCGATAGTGATTTGCTTACTAAGTTAGAGAATGTAGATAGTGATGGAGCCCTTAAGGGACAAATGCTATCGGTTGGAGAGAAGTCAGTCAGCAAAAATGACAGAATGCCGAGTGAGGATCATGTCACTAATGCCATGGAAATTGCTCCTTTTATTAATGAGGGCCAGAGTCCTACTAGCCACCAAGGAAATGGGTCTATCAAACAAGATCATGCTGAAATTGATAAGGACAAATCTTTTCTGCAGGATGAGGCTAAGGGCGTCCCTTGTGTTGAAGGGCAAGAAAAACATGATAGTGCTGAAATAAAATCAGAGAAAGAGCTTGGCCAGCTTGATAACTGTAGTCCCGAGGTGGAGACTTCTTGCCCTGTGAGACCTATTCTGGATCTTGCTTCTGATCCATCTGTGTTAGAAATTCTACCTTGTACTGAAAACCAGTCTAAGCCACTGGACAGGGCACAAGAGGATAGGATCTTGGAAGAAGCACGAATGATAGTGGTGATTTTGAGTTTCTTCTCTTTTTCTAAATGATATCTTTTCTTTTTGATGGCGGTATATTGTTTTCATCTGGTGCTAACGAATTGTAGTGGCTTTATTTTGATAGGCAAAACGAAAAAGAATTGCTGCATTATCTATTGGTTTGTTTCCGAGAGAGCACCGACAGAAATGTCACTGGGATCTTGTGCTGGAAGAGATGTCTTGGTTGGCAAATGATTTTGCACAGGTTGGTAATTTGTCACGGACCTCCCCCCCTCTTTCTTTCGCCTGCATTTTAGTCTTTGCAATGTTTTTATCTTTATTCGTTATATGTACTGTATACATTGTGTTGCTAATCAGCCGCCGGCGAGATAATTAGTCGCTATTTTCAATTTAAAAGTCTCTGTGCTAATTTCCAGGAGCGTCTCTGGAAGATGACTGCTGCTGCTCAAAATTGCCGCCGTGTAGCTTTTGCTTCTCGAATAAGATTGGAGGAACAAAATAAATTTTCAAACCAGAAGAGTGTAGCCCATACCTTGGCAAAGGCTGTGTTGGAGTTCTGGCATGCAGCTAGGGTCAGTGTTGAGAAGGCCGATGGTTCTCAGCTTGAGAAATGCAAGCATGAACTTCCATTGGAGACTATTGATATGGTACAGATGAAAAGCAAGGGTGGACATTTCACTACAGTTCTGATTATTGTTGCATAACCCATGAATGCTTGGGTTCATAATCCTCCCAAAAAATTTCCAATTTGGTCATTTCTCAGATTTAATCATACGAATCCTTTACTGCCGTTGTGACAGAAATTATAATGTCTTATCAACTCTGGACTAACTGTTTATAGTGTTTTTTCGTTTAATCATTGTGGGCCGTGGTCGGAAAAGTATTAGGCATGTATGTGACATCCTAAATGCATAGTAACTATTTTAATCTGTCTCAGCTTGGAGGGTCATACACAGGTGCATGATTCACTTTTAGACACAACTTTCTCATTAGATATAATAGTTTTTGGCTTAACTGAAGTGACAAAATTGTTGTGTTATGTCAGAGCATCACTCATAGAAATGCAATTGTGTGAGGGTTTTAGAAAGTTCTCACCAACGCGATAAACTACAGAGAACTTAACTTGAAAATGAAAGCAAAATTTGATTCTGAAAAGCTAGTGTAATTGTTCATTTATAATTTTCTAGCATATCCTGCATTCCCATATCTAAAAGTTGGGGAGTGTATATCATTTTGCTGCATAAGATCTTCATTGTTAATGTTGAATAATAGAGACTGCTATGCCATAAGAATGTTCTCTTTTTTTGTTGCATGTTGCAATCAGGATAATAAGGCGTCTTCAGATATGATGAAGTCTACTAAAAGGAAACAGCACCATGCTATTTATGGATATGCTGTGAGATTTGTACAGTGTAATAGCCTTTCCAAACCTCTTGTAGAAATTGAAGTGCCTGGGGTCACAAATGTTACTTGCGATATTGGCTTACCTGAACTTTCATGGGAGGATCAGTTTTCTGAAGTATGCTTTATTTGTTCCCTGCCTTGCATTTTATTTATTGTTCTTGCTGTTGCTGAGAATGATTAATTGCTACTTCCGTTGTCCGTTCACATTGTTTATGTTCTGAGCCATTAGTTCATTTCCTTCCTATGCACGCTTGTGTGGTTGAGTGTTGAATGCAAACCCTTTATATGGACATGGGGCACTCTTTTGTTTGTGCTTGTTAAGTGAGTTGTTAGATTATGCAGGTATGATTTCTTGTTCAAATCAGAGCAACTTTGTTGGCGTTGGGATTTTTTTTACCTCAAAGTGGTCAATTGTATATGTCTGCTCAGATATGAATCAGCTCTGTGGCAAAATGAGCTTGTAATGATGTTTTTCTTAATCTCTATGCCGTACTGGGATCTTTGTTTGAATCAAGTATATATGTCTGCTCAGATATCTTCAAGTTGTTAATTACTTATTTTACACCTGGAACCCTGTGGTGTATGCTTGCAAACTAGATGCTCTTTTTCCTTTTATGTTAGGTGACATGCTTTTTAATATTCAGGACATAGTTTTCATTCGTAATATTGCAAGCTTTGTGTACGGCATTTGTTTCTATATCTTATTTCCTATTTACTATTATCAGGAAAATCTTTTCTATGCGGTTCCTCCGGGTGCAATGGAAATGTACAGAAAATCAATTGAGTCGTGTTTGGAGGAGTTTGAGGTATACACCCATTATCTTTGCCATTTGCATACTAGATCCACAGAAATTAAGTTAGTCCAAATAAAGCAATCAGCTCGGATGCTCGGTTTTGTTCCAGAAATATTCATCAGACTTCTCTTCTTGATTTTGGATTTTCTTTTCTTTTTGATCATGCTACTCCAAATTCAAGGATCTGGAGATTTTGGTTGCACGCCAATCACTGCATGAAAACAAGCAATAATCTACTGTACAGCAGACTCATTAAGGTCATAGGTTCAACTGTTCAAACCCTAGTGCCACCACTGCTTTCTGT
The DNA here is from genome assembly GCA_009801015.1 of Silene noctiflora. Lineage (NCBI taxonomy): Eukaryota > Viridiplantae > Streptophyta > Magnoliopsida > Caryophyllales > Caryophyllaceae > Silene > Silene noctiflora. The sequence goes on along the minus strand of VHZZ01011891.1, from coordinate 34,086 downwards.
AACTCTGCAAAAAAAAAAGAAACTTTCCCCAGATGCTTATTATCACAAGATAGCTCCAACTAGTTTTAGGGTCCTTGAGCTTTGGACGACAAATCACTTACTACTTTGAGAAATGTATCATGGATACAGCTTCCAGTGAATCTTTTGGTTTCCATTCGCTGTTGTAACCTTTTACTTTCTTTTTCGTGAGCTTTGTTTGTTGACTTTGTGCAGAGGATTGGCAACAGTACTCTAGAGGAAGTTGTTACATCAACACATAGTGCAGCAGCAGGTACATGATTAGTTTGACGAATTTTCTTCTATTTGAATAATAATTTGTCATTCAATTTTCATTCTTGGCTTACTGTTGTAGAATGTGAATATGAAGAAAATGAAGGGGAAAATTTGTATTATCAGCATGGAGCATTACATACTGGGAAGCCGTCAAAAAAGAAACTGAAAATCATAAAGTCTTATGCTGCAAGATCTTATAAATTTGGAGATGATTTTGGCTATGGGCACTGTGCAGAGACCAGGAATGGGCCCACGCAGTTGAATGTAATGGGAAAAAGGCCTGCCAACAATCTTCATGTCGATCCTATCCCCATCAAGAGGATGCGTACTGCCTCTAGGCAAAGGGTTGTGGGCCCCTTTGGTACTGGCTCGGTTGGTGTTGCACCAGTGCTAAGTAGAGCGGACGCTTCTAGTGAAGATACCAATTCTTTCCAGGATGATCAGAGCACTCTGCATGGTGGGTCAGTTGGCCCAAGAGGGTTAGAGGTTGATTCAACAATGAACTATGAGAACCAGTCTATGTTTGATTCTGCAGAAAAGTCAGCAAAACCTAAGAAAAAGAAGAAAATTAAGCATCAGGTATGTTGAGTCTCAAACCACAGAGTCCTGTTCTTTCGATGTTAATTGAGTAAATCTATATTTCATATTCCGAAATTTGTATTTGCTCATTGTTGGAAGTCTGTTTATGATACAGAGTTTATCACACGACCAGAGATGGCAGTTGGACTCCACCATGCAGAATGAACAGGTGAATCGCCTTCTAAATTCAAAGACCTTCATTTGTGTCTATTTTTTACGTGGCAATATAAGTGTATAACCCTTTTAAAAGGATGGAACAGAAGAGTTTAAGTGTTGGAGGAATAAACGTAAGAGAGTCCCAGCATTTCATAAAACAAATGCTTTTTTGACATGAAGACAATGGCTATAATCTATGCTCCAGATTGACTTTTCATTCTGTTGTGGTAAAGAGTATTGAATAGACAGATTGTTCATTAGTTGATATCCTAAAATTGTACAAGTGACAAATATAGACATAACAAAAATTAGTTGTGCTTCAAGTTCCATTTATCTTCTTAGAGCATCCCCCGGTATGAGTAAAGATCTTCTTCCTTAGCCATCTACTAAAGATAGCAACAGATCAAAAGCGTGAAAGAACATCTACTGGCTTTATTAGTTTAGGGAATAATAGAGTAAACATTGAAGCAAAGGGTAATTTTTCATTATAAGAATTGAAAGTAAGCAGGATTCATACCATAGAAAATCAAATGAAGGCCAAGCGATGATAATTTCATAGAAACAGAAAGAGTGTGTACTGAAGAACGCGGAGATTTATCTCTAAACCATCATTATATGTGTTATTGCCATACTGTTAACCTGTTGAGCTATTTGCTATCTGCCAGAGTGCCAAGCTGCCAACTAATATACATGATATTGGCTCCCTAAGACATTGTAAAAGTGATTGAAATATACAGAAGCAAGATTATTTGGTTGTGTTATTGCTGATGAACTTCCTGTTCTTGCAGTTCATGAGAAGTGTTTGCATGTATTCTTGTAATCTTGCTTAGTCATCCTTTTATTTTCAGTAAATGGTAAAACTAAGTGGCAGTATTTATCTTAGAATGAGATTGTTGTTAGCTTCTATGTTTGTACTCTGTGGACTTCACCTGCATATCTTGTACGGCCCTTCTACAAAATTCTGCCTGTCGTCTCTCATTCTCAAACATTTGGATGATTTTTGATGATGCAGAATGATCTTGTGAGAAAGCGATCAGTTAATCACCAGCCTGAATCCAATGGGAATAACAGTAAGGCTTATTTTTTTCCTAATTAAATTTGTCCGTTCGTACTATTACTTTTTTGAGCTAACTAATTATTTTCAACCTGCCTCGCCCTCCATAATTAGGTTTATTTGGTCAGCATGCTAAGAAGCCAAAGTTAGCAAAGCACCCACTGGATAAATCATTTGATAACGCCACCCTCATGAGTGGGTCAGCTGCTTCACCAGTGGCTTCCCAAATGAGTAACATGTCCAGCCAAAATAAATTGATTAAATTTATTGGTGTTCGAGATAGGGGTAAAAAAGGCAAAGGACTCAAGGTAATGTCTTTCTCGAGTTGCATGCTTAATTATTAACAAACGGACAACAGAACCATTAAGAGGAACACTCCCCTTTCTAATTTCAACTAGTTTGGGCATCGCTAAACTTTGTTCATCAAGAGTTCTCAAGCTCCACATATTTTGGGTTTTGGTTGTTAAATTATTATTTCCATTTTTGGTGGAGCCGAAGACTCGATAATCTTTGGCATTGTTTGGAATAGGATTAAAGCAAATTAAATTATTATTTCCATTTTTGGTGGAGCCGAAGACTCGATAATCTTTGGCATTGTTTGGAATATGATTAAGGCAAAATGATTGCTTAATTGTTGTTTGCACTTATTTTGTAATAATTGGTCGACATAATTTTGACATGGGTAAAGTTGTGTACACTTAACCTTCATACCTGGCCATAGGCAAGGCACTAGGATAATGTTGTTATTATTGCTTTAGCTGTTATAAGAATTTAACTCTGAATTCTACTTGTAGGTGTCTACAGGACAACTTGGTTCAGGAAGCCCATGGACTATTGTCGAAGATCAGGTTCTTTTTCTTCCTTTTGGGTGTACGATGCCTCCATTTTTGTTCGGAGTTTTCCTGAGTTCTTCTATCCTCTCATTCCTCAGGCCCTTGTTGTGCTCGTTCATGATATGGGTCCAAATTGGGAGCTTGTGAGTGATGCTATAAACAGTATTCTGCAATTCAAGGTACAAAACCCCTCCTCCCTTTCAATAGCTTTTTCTTTCTGTCTGGCAACTGCGCATTTAGATGAGTCTTTTTAAATTATCTAGTGTGGAATATATCCTTACACAAGAACCTCGATGATAATATTAAATCTAAAAAGGGTTTTGTGCAAGTTTTTTACGATTGTGAGGTGAGTTCTACAATAATCGGATAATTTGCGAACTCATAATCATAAATGAATATTGCTGATTATTTAAATACTCAAAACTTTCGTCAAAACGTTGAAACTAAACATGTTTCATCCATTAATTGTTGTGTTTATTCTAAATTTTGTTTTTACTTCTTCTAATGAATAAAGGTAGAGGAGGTGATCAGTGTATTGTTGCCTCTTTTTTATGCAGTGCATTTTCCGCAAGCCTCATGAATGCAAGGAGCGGCACAAATTTTTGATGGATAGGCCTTCAGATGATGGTGCTGACAGTGGTGAAGATTCAGGATCTTCCCAACCTTATCCTTCTACATTACCTGGGATTCCAAAGGCAATCGCTTCGCATTTATGCCACTTTTTTTTCATTATTTTTTATATCGAACTTCACCATCTTCGTGTAAAATTGGATTTACCCTTTCTGGTTTGTACTCTGGTTTTAGAAGCCTGGCTTCTGCTCAATTTGTTATATTTCATCTATTCAGGGTAGTGCAAGGCAATTGTTCCGAAGTCTTCATGCACACGTGGAAGAGGATAACATTAAGTCCCGTTTTGAGAAGATTATTCTTATTGAACAGCAGCTATATTTTCGAAAGAAAAAGGTACTATATTTGTTGATGAAGAGATTAGAAGGATTGTTTTTGTTAACTTTTGGTCAACTGGCAAATATGGAAGCATGTGATTGTATCCTCTTCAGTCAGGTCAATAATGTCTCGGTGTACTAAACACATTTGTGACGTATTAATCTTCAGCTTGCAAATAAAGTACTCAACTTAACTAGAAGCTTTTTTGGAATGTGAACTTAAATTTTAATTCTTCATTACTGTGCTCTTTCTCGAAATTAGTGGAAAATGGTGAGATAATTGGCATTCCCTCTTAACTTTTTGGTACTTCACAATTGAGTGATTCATCCGATGCAAGTTTTCGAAAACTGCTCGGTTGGGGAATTTCCCGAAACTCCCAGAGAAAAAGGGAAGTGAAGCAGACACCCATAAATTCTTTTAAGGATTCCAATCTGTAACTTATGGTGTATTACTACTTCAAAATAGTGAAGAATGCAAGCTTGTATAGTGTGATGATGCTTTTAGACTTGTAAGCTTAAGCGTATGCCTATGGGCCTGCCTTTAGTTTTTTTAACTCACAAATTCCCGTTTTGAAGAATGATAATCAGGATTTGAAGCACATAGCACCTGCTCACGGTTCACATGTTCTCTCACTCTCCCAAGTCATCCCTAACAATTTGAATGGAGGAGTACTGACGTGAGTTGTTACTCTCTCTCTCTCTCTCTCAGTTCATTTGGTTATGTGCCAAGGCTGGAATTATCTTTCTAAGAAAATCTTCTGATTTGGCACAAGTAACTCAGAACCTTTATGTTTTCTCCTTTTTCACAGGCCACTTGATCTTTCTGATACTGCTACATCCAATCAAGAGAATCTCTCTGCTGATGGGTTAGGCAGTACACCTGTAATAAACTCTACTAGCGGGCTCAATTCGCCGCTCCAAAGTCCTCAAGGTTCACAAGGCATGTCTTTAGCAAACAATCTGGCATCCCCTCAGCTCACTAGTTCCCGGTAATTTGTTCAACAATTTGAATTATTGGTATTGTGTAGAAAAATGATTGACCCGAGAAAACCGATCCAAGCTTCCCTGAACTTGACCCTGTAAAACATGAAAAGTTTTTAAAGCAGAACTGTCGTGACCCGTAGGCCAAACCGACCCAAACCGACCCATGACCCAATAATGCCAGGGTTTACTCTTTCCTAGACTTGACCTACAAGACAAGAAAACTGGTCACCGGAACTGACCCAATTTTGCTCTAGTGTGGTGATCTGCTCTTTTATATTTGATATGTTTGCATACTTACGAGTTGAGTCTCTTAATTTTGTTAGGGATGCTAGATACTCAGTTCCTAGGCCCATTGAGGAGCAGCAGAGAGTCCATCAGTTTAATTCCATGCTTCCTGGAAGAAATGTTCAGACATCAAACTTCTCTTCTCCTGGATCGCTTTCTGGTTCTGATAGGGGTGTGCGTATGCATCCTGGTGGAAATGGTGTTAACGTGATGCCTGGTATAAACCGAAGCGTACCAACGGCAAGACCAAGAGTTCAAGGAATTCCATCGACGTCAATGCTGAATTCCTCAAGTATGACCTCCAACATCAATGTGCACTCTGGAACAGCTTCAGGTCGCGGAAATGGAAGTACTATGTATAGACCTCGTGACTCACTGCATAGTGTGCGGGTGAGTTTTCCCGTATTTGCTTGCTCCCCCCTCCTCCTCTGTGGATGTGCTGCCCACTGCCCAGTGACACTAATGTATTGTCTAAATAGTATGTTAACTACCTTCCATTTTCATATTTATACAAGAACTAAATAGTAGGATTAGAAATATCCATATTTATGTTTTTTTTTTTTTTTTTTTTAACACCTCTAGAACAAATATAGTATATATTATTCAAAAGTTCAAAAAAGAACAAAAGTACAATTATTGATACCTCTATGCGACTAATAAATTCGTATACCGTATGAAACAGAGGGAGTAAAGTACTACTGGAGTAGTTGATTGAGGACATTAGGATTAGAGTGACTAAAGACTATTGTGCTCTAAGGTGATTAGGTTATGTTCTGTTTTTCTTAATTTTACTGAAATCATATTTGCTGAAGCTGTTTTTTTTTTTTTTTTTTTTTAAAAAAAAAAAAAAATCTAATTCTTTGTTTAGAACGGTAATTCTATTAGCCAATTCATTGCTTAAGCTTTTTTTTTTTTTTTTTCAAAAAAAAAAAAACATCAGCAACGAAAAATTGAAAGAAGACAGTTTCTTAACTCTTAAGGTAGAACAAATATCAGTGTGTTAACTCTTCAAGTGGCGTGGCTCAAATAATTACATAATAACCCACTATCCGAAAAAGAAACTTGTTAGAAAATTTCAGGTCTTCCATCCTTTTATATTGTCCCCATTTGACTTTTCTGGTCAAACTATTTCTACTTTTACCGATAATTTCTCAAAATATACAATAGTTACAAATATTAAAAAAAATTAATCCCTCTTTCCAACCATGATTTTCTTACTTCCAAATTTTCATTCATATTTTGATTTATGGGAAGATTATTCTTGGACGGAGAGAGTAATTGTTTTTGTAAAGCAAAACAGTACAAATTTTACATTCTATATCTATTCTCTTGTTATATTTGGAGAAATTAATGGTCAAAATTGACATCGGTCAACAGAAACAATAATTTTGGGGTGGAGGTAGTAGTATTAGCCTTTGGGCCAAATGGCTATGACTATTTAGTATTCCTTGTTACTTTCCTTTTGGCCCTTAGGAGGTTGGGGATGCCTTGATGGTGGAGTTTTGAGGTTGAAATGTTTTTTGTCATACTCTGTTAAAATTACCGATTATCTTGCTAACTCTAGTATGCATCCTTGGCCATTTCACTCTTGTTAAACAGTCTGGTCAAAGTTCAGAACATCAGAGGCCGATGGCTTTGCCGGGAGTCCCTGCCTTTGGAGGTCTCAGTCCTGGATTCTCAAATAACCAGGCAACTTCACCTCTTCAAGCATATCCTGGTCATCAGCACTCTCATGTGCTTAACAATCCTCAATCTCATCTATCAACATCAAATCACGGTGCCATTCCTGAGCAACAAGCCTATCGCATTTCAAGAGAGAGGCAAATGCAACAGAGAATGTTGCACCATCAACATCAACAGCATCCTATGTCATCTCCATCTTCATCTCAACCTGTCCCATTGCCTTCTCTAACTCCCTCATCTCCAGTGACTCATGTGGATCCGGTGCCACATCAGCAACATAAGAACGTGCAAGGACTTGGGCGAAGTGCACAAAATGGCCCCGGTGGAGCGATAAATCAAGGAGGTAAGCAACGGCAAGGGCAAGCGCAGCAGTATCAGCAATCAGGCCGACAACATCCACAACATCGTCAACAATCACATTCTCAACCGACTTCTAAACTTATGAAGGGAATTGGAAGAGGTAACATGGTCATACATCACACTATTACTAACGATACATCACATTTGAATGGGCTTAGTTTAGCCAACTCAGCAAGCCAAGTTGCTGAGGAGGTATATTCAGGGTCTACTCTAGATACGCTGCCACCATCAAAACCTCTGGTCCAGCACTCAACTAAGCCTGTTCAGCAAATATCTTCTCACTTAGATGGTGGCAATCAGGTCAAGGTTTTAGGTACAAACCAAGGTCCTTCATCGACAGTTGTGCTTTCTCGTAATCGTCAGCAGTTGCAAGGAAAGCCAACATTAAAGATGGTGACTCAATCTCAGGCGTCTCTTCAGAGATTAAGTCAACAAAATCGTCAAATGAATTCTGATTCCTTAACCAAATCTCAAGTCAATCACTCCTTAACAGAGCATAAGTCTTCAAGTATGGGCCCACCGTTAGCATGTGTTGATTCTGCTGGCAATGTTGGGGATAGAGGTCGGGCTTCTGTTTGTGATTCTTCTATGACTAGTGAATCCTCACTAGTAGGCCCTAGTACCAGCCAAGGTGTCACAAATTCATTGGGTGTTGAGCCTTTTTCGTTAGGAAGCCAAGGTCTTGTCTTGGAGAAGCAGCCATCGGGTAGCAACTTGATATCTCATGAGCTTGAAGCACAATGGCAACAACAGGAATCACAATTGCTACAAAAACAGTCACAGATTCAAGGTGGCTTGACGTAAATCAAAGACTGAGTAATTTGCAGCACACTTGTTCCCTCCATGATCAAGTCTGATTTCCTTGTAACAGCTATGTACAGGTATGGAAGATCTCATATCCCATATTGATTTGATTCTTCTGAGTGATTAGATATCTGAGCGTGAGAGCAAACTGCATCTTTGCTGACGTTAAGTAGCATAACCTTTTTTTTTTAGTATGAAACATGCATTGCGCCATCTTGACAGCATTAAGAAATATGACCTCATTGACCCCCCCGCCAATCACCCCTTTTAGTAATGGTCGAGTTGATACTCATCCATTAATGAACTTCTTGATTTCCTTCTTGGTTGACGATGAACAGAAGTACCAGGAGGAATCTTCCCTTTTGTGTGTTATTTGTGGCCTTTATGATTTGTGACCCAACATCTTGCATTTTCGATCACATCTTAGTTCATAGTTCTTACTATGCTTCTCAGTTTTGGTGCACAAGAAACTGTAAGTTTATTCATGAACATAAGTACATTTTGTAACATCATAAACCACCATGGTCCAAAGAACTCTGTATCAAGTTGCTACATACTGATTACTCCGTATTTGACAAGTGCAATCTAATTTTGGTTAATAGTGCAATAGTATCAAGTCTATTAACTTTCCCATACCCCCAACCTCCTCTCGCTCATAGAACTCCTTTGTTCTAATGAAGATAAGGGTGCCTTGTTTTCCTGTTTATGCTTTGAATTTACAATGTCCGTGCAATAACTGGCATAATGGTTTTGTTTAATAATTGAGATACTCTTTCTTCCCGGCAATGTTTCAGATGAAGCTGCTAGTTTTGCAAGGCCATTACAAGCAAGCAAAAGCATATCGATGATGATGATGATGATGATGATTGTTATTCCCAGGTTACTGACTTGACAATTTAGGCGAGGCTTTTTTTGGGCTAATCTTATTCTTGTATATTATCACTGTTTAGAGCTTCGTAATGATAGAGGATATAGAGGTAGGTACGTGTACAGACAGGCCTACTACAGGGTGTTGTCCCTCTATATCATTAACCCTTCCCCCATCCTTTTTCTCACACCCGATTTTGGGTTTCCGGCAACTTAGTTTAGGGCACCATTCCTTTTCAACCCAATAGTTTAGTTCATGTATTATTCTTTTACTGGGATCAAAGGGGGGTAGCTTACATTGTTATAGGCAAAGGCCCATGAAATTTTTTGTGAATATAACTGTGTAGTGTTAAATGATATCATTAGTAATCATCGTGGTTTCTGTTCGAGCCTATGTTGGCAGTGTATAAACCTCTGCTCTTTATGCACTCTCAAACGCCTTCTGTTACCTTTTTTTTTGAGGTCAAGGGAGCAATGAACAATTTCAATATTGACGGGTTTCAATCTCGGGTCATGAGTACCGTCATTCCTTGACTTTATTGATGAATTTTATCTGCATCAAACACCTTATGTTTTTAAGAAAAATTGATCCGTTCAAATATCGCAGTTGTCCAAATTATGTCACCAACCCTAGAGAAAAGGGTAGTCTTATTTCCACGAGGCGAAAGCCCATTGGCCACTGTGGACTATGTCTAGCTTTGGACATGGGTTCTGCGAAGTTCTTCTACCTTAATACCACGACCAAAAGTCGGGAGATTGTTGGCGATCATGTTGGACCTTTCAAAATACGGTAGACTAGGTAAACATTTTACTCGAAATTACCCTCGAAATAATGCTATATATGACGAGGTGGTATCCGTAAATCATTAAACGAAAATTAAACCATACAGATTGAGTTGTGTCTGGTTCGTTTTTGCGTCACATGTAAACAGGTCATGAATCCTTCAAACTAAATTTAACCCGGTTATATTTCGTGTTGTGTTAGTGTTCGTGTCGACCTACTTAAATAAATGGGTCTTTTAGTTTAAACTCTAACTCATTAATTTCATATTTGGTTCATGTCGTGTTTCGTGTCACGTCAATATTTGGACGTGTAAATATGTTTATGTGATGGACAATCAAGAAAAAATAGGATTTATTTAGTAAGTAGGTCATTCGTGTCGAGTTCGTGTTTAGAGAGCTCATGTCAAACCCGACCCACTTATATATCGTGTCGATCCACTTACTTATGGATCATTAAACATCAACCAAAACCCGTTAATTTCGTATCGTATTTTCGGTCGCGTCATTATTTATCAGCTCTACTGAAAATGAGACTTCGTTTGAGCATGGGTCAAGAAAATAATCATGCAAGATTGGGGGGACTTTTCCATGATGCTAAACTTTTGGGGATTTCATACAATTTTATGATGAGTTTATGTTTTTTGGCAACTTTGTACAGCTTAAAAGTTGAAATTAGTAAAATGAATAATTAGTCTATTTTAAGACGGGTATATCCTTTTTATGGTGGCTTCATGAGAGCATTTAGTTTGGACCTATACAAAATTTAAACCGAGCTTGTGATAAAATATTTGTAAATGACCTTAATACTTGTTTTTTTTTGTCAAAATGAAAAAGATTGCCTAACTTAGTCTATAGCTTTTGCTATAACATGAGGAATCCTATTAAGGTTTCTTGGACAATGACTAAGAGACAAACAATGACACGATGACACTAAATAAAAGTATAAAAACGTAAAATAGAAGCAACATCCTGATTGATAACTCCACAACCATTAAGCTGAAGAACCAGATTCAAGCAGTGAGAAGTTGCATCAATATGTCGAAACCCAAGAGCAATAGTATCAACGCAAGCATACTTCAACGCCATTGCCTCTGCCTGAAAAGCAGACTTCGCCCAGGAAGTAGCCCGTCCTATATGAAACATAGATCCAGTATTATCTTGAAGAACTCATCTAGTAGTAGCCCACATATTTGATTTCCATGAAGCACCACATTTAATACGAATATGGTTTGAGCAAATTACAGAACCAATCAAGCATAACGGAAATGATTTCGTAATAAGAAAGCACTCTCCATGTCTTCAATACTAACGCGATTGGGGTGTTTGATGTTATATAATTATAGGTCTCCATTAATTTTAGTCAATATGAGTGGTAAGGGTCATCTTTTAAAGTGTTTAGGGGTTTACTTCTAGACTCTCATAAATAAAATACCCTTTTATTTGTTAAAATACCTTACTGTCATGACGAAGATTGCCTCAATAATTCAAGGTTAACTGAACTTGCAAGTGAAAATTTGAAGAAATACCCATTAGACTACTCAAAACAATTGAGGGTTTGGTGTTAATTTAAGGGTAATTTGATAAGTTATACCTAGTATAACTTCATTTTTTATAATTTATACCTAAGATAATTTTGTTTCAAAACTTATACCAAATATCCCAATTTTTTCCAAACTTAATACCAAATCTCAAAAAGAGACATGAATTGACCATTTTACCCCCACTTACCAAACGACCACCACAGTATTAATTCATTAAAATGCAAAATCCACCAATACATCTTACCCCATCACCAAGAACCACCTCCTTCCCCACCGGTGTCGTCGCTGACAACGACAACTTAGTATACCATCGCCACCTATCAACTCTCTTACTCAATTTTATCGCTATCTTACCAACCAAAACAAACACAGAAATCAACCGCTCATACTCGACCACCAGCTAACCAATTCGTACCATCACAACACCATCGACAGCCACTGTTCATCCACAACCAAGGGTCGAGAAACGTGTTATCCTTGCCCTTGTTCAATTCACCCATCGAGCAACCGCAAAAAAGACGCCTAATAACGCATCCTCGTCCCAAATTCGCACCACCAGATGCAACCCACACCACCATGGTCTTTTGCAAACGCGCACCATCGGCTTTATTATGTCGCTCATCGGATCAAATCACCATACATCGACAATTCATTTGCGAGTTAAGCCACCAAAAATTAGCGC
>VHZZ01011889.1:22265-33884 GCA_009801015.1 Silene noctiflora | reverse complement strand
ATCCAATTCCCGTCCTTGTGGTTCGACCTCGACTACCCTATGCTAGTTGAGTAATTTGTTTGATCGGGTACGACGACCTCTGCCCTACATCAGAGTAATCCTGAGACATGAGAGCTCTCGCATATGTTCATGGCACATCCTGCTTCCGTGAAGTTGTTTCGGGCTTATCCTTATGTGGTAATTATGGATTCGACATATAACACCAATACATATAAGAATTCGGTTATCGAAGTTGTTGGTGTTATACCCACTGGGTCTTCCTTCCTAATTGCATGTGCCATGATTCCCACCGAGTCGGAGGAGTCGTAAAAGTGGTTGTTAAAGAATTTAGTTGACATTCTTGAGTGCATCGGAGCGTCCCCTTCTGTTTTCGTCACCGACCGAGAATTGAGTTTGATCAACGTAATTAAAGCAATATATCCCGAGGTTGATCATTTGTTATGTCAATGGCATGTGAATAAAGCTATCGATGCAAAAAAAACTAGTTATTACCATCCTGAGACTTACAAGAACCATGTCATGACAAATGCAGAATCAGGTTGGAATAGAGTGATCAACGCACCTACCAAAGAAGATAATCAAAGTGTTTGGTTGGCTTTATTTAGCAAGTGGCCTCTTTTGGGCAATTATATCATTAACACTTAGTCTGAGCACGCGGGCAAAGTTTGTATTATGCTATACAAACGAGTGCTTCCATCATGGCAACACATCAACTTCTCGTGTTGAGTTAGCTCATTCTCTATTGAAGGCTTGGTTGAAAAGTAGTCGTTTGACACTTGATACCATGTGGTTTCGTTTCCACTCCATGCTCGAAGGTCAACACTAGAAAATTAGAAAAGAGCTTAAAGATTCAAGGAGTAGACCAAGGATAACAGCTCGTACATTTTCCTTGTTGCAAGGGAACGTGTCCATGAAGGCCATACAGAAGATGGACGAAGAACTTTTGAGAGGACTAGGTTTGGGTATCAGGTTGGACGATCGATGTACGCATGTGCTACGAATTACTCATGGACTATCGTGTGCATGTAACTTGATTTCTTTGCATAGTAGAGGTAGGAGCGTCCATCTTATGGATATTCATGTCTTTTGAAAGACATTGGTGTACGATAGTCTTGATCAAATGCCGAAAAATGATAATGATGTCTTGAAGGAACTAATTGATGGTGTGATAAATAGTGACCCAGTTTATCAGAGGGCGGTCATTGACATGTTGAGTGATTTCCAACACCGGAAGGATGAAGAACTTTTTTCGCCCCCTATTAATGAGCATCCAAAAGGCCGTCCCAAAGGTTCTACATCGAGAAACAAGTCTGGTTTCGAGCATATCCAAAGGAAATTCGGAACACCAGGCACAGACGGTTCAACAAATGCACAACATAGAGTTGGTGACTTTCCTCCACGAGCGGCCGGTGCTCCATTGGAAAGGATGTACACCATTGGTCTTATATCTTCATGGTCTAAACGATTTGGTATACCAGAGGAGCTTTTGGGCCACTTTGACGGTTGGGTAGACGTTAAAGATGACGGCCATTGTGGATACCGGGTTGTATCTCATGCCCAACGGGAGCAAGAGGGAGACTATATTGTCATGCATGAATGGTGTGCCCGGGAGATGAAGGTCGACAATGTATACAGACAAATTTTCGGAATTTTCCCATCATCGACTACAGGTTTGACAGGTTATCAGGTGAGTCTTAGACGAGTTGAGTTCTTCCGTTCGATTGGTTGTGGGGTGGACCATTAGATGTGTAGGGACCATTTGCTCGTATTATAATTAAGTTGTATTTTACTGACGTATTTTAATTAAATGTCGTTTTTTTACCGGCTTGTATTTTAATTAAGTTGTATTCAACGGTATTGATCGATAAATTAAAAACTAAAAACTAAAATTAAATTAAAATATCCATACAAAGAAATAAAAATAAAATAAAAAAGAAAATTAATACTCAATTAAAGAGTCCTACAAAATAAAATAAACTACTAATCATCCTCATAGTATGGACGCAAGTTCTGAAACAAATAATCAAGGTGAGCTCTCTGCATCGCCTTCGATGGTTGTTGTTAGATGCTCCTGAACTGACGGGATCTGCATCGAATAATTGCCCTTAGCCGGGCAATGCTCTAGAGACGAGATCTGCATCGAATACGGGATTGTCTGACGATACTTGAACTGACGCATGCACCGATCAGGTTAGTACGGTTGTAGTATATCAAGAAATCTAATAAAACCCGAGTAAAGCGATACTCTGCAAGGGCAGTAGGGACGTCTACCATATGGAAACCATTAAACATGCTCCGCCCTAAGCCCATATAAACTCTGGCAGTGCCTCCGTAACAGCTCAATATCACCCTTAAACCGAGGAACGCGGGCCCAAGCCTCTACCAAAGGTCTCCCCTGAAGATAGCATTCGGCACCGGGTATAAACTGGGGAAAGTAATCATATATCCATTACTTTATTAACGGTAGACACCCGCTAAAACCAATAGCCTCTCAGCGCGATGCTATCCCAAACTCCCGGTACAAGTAATCCAAACAACTGGCACTCCAAGCGAACGAATCAACCCGATCAACATTATTAAGCTGAGGCAACAACTGAGCATTAACCCTAACACCGGTCTTGTCCATGAACAAAATATGTCCCAATAAAATCATGAGGTACGCCCAGAACGAGTCATGGTCAGTCCCATCTTCAACAACCTCCCCCAACTGTGTCGTCAATAAAACACCGTTCTTGTAGCAAGGTGGTTTAACATCGGCAACTGGAATTCCATAAAAGAGAGATATATTTACCCTCAAATCCCGATCATCCTCCTTACCCATACCATCCAAACATACCGAATCACCACTAGCCGGTATCCCGAGAATCCGCTCAACATCGTGGGGCATGATACTAATCTCTTCAAAAGGCATATGGAAAGTATTAGTATCCGGCTGCCACCTCTCGATAAAAGCACTAAGGAGGTTCTCGTCTAGACCGGTGGTAATTGAGTACCTCAACACCCCAAGCCGGCTCGTACCAACCCTATTGGGAATAACCACAAGAAGCACCATATGTCTAACGTCCCTCACAACACTTGGCCTCTCGTAGCACTTCAACCATGACCTCAACAAGTCCGGGTTTGCTTCGGACCATCTACCGAACGCTAGACCATCAAAGCTCCGTAAGACGGAAGTGTTACTCGGACCACCAACAACGGGACCTCTCAAGATCCACGAAGTATCCCTCCTCGGCCTCGACCTCTCTGTGCTCGAGGAAGTCTCTCTAGCACTCGAATATCATTCTCTACGATCCTGGGCCAAACTCTAAGTCAACAACCTATTTGATGACGGGTTCACTACGACCCGATACTCACCTACATCCTCCTCCTCCGACCCCTATCCCTCCTCCTCCTCTACGACATGCCGGAAGCTACCGGCTAACTCTCGTGACCTCGCCTCCTTCGAATCACTAGCGACGTGATTGGGTATAGGCATCATCACGGGCTCTCAAAGTGGTGGTGGCTGAGGGTGCGCCTACGGAAAACGCTACCGACGCTTTGAAGACGTGACATTCCGGCCAAAAGTACGATCATGGCCGGAACATTTAGGTAGCATAGGTGGAGCTTGCATAATGTTCTCTCCTCTCTCATTTCGATCACCAATTTTCATTAAACAACTAAAAAATGTTATAAAATACACGACATCGATTAGGAAACGTAAAAAATTACAAAAATCCCTCAATTACAATGAATAAACACGGGTTTAATGCATTAAAGAACCCAACGTTCACCATGGCCAAAACGTTGAAACTCAATGATCACCAAGGACCAAACGTTGAGTTTCAACGTCCATCCATGGATCACACGTTCGAACTCAACGTTTGGCTTATGGTCAATTGTTGAGTTTCAACGTGTTCATCCCCTTCCCCAAATTCGTGCTCATAAAAAGCAACAACACAACCAAAAACGACACAAAATATACACTATTTCGCCAACAACACCACCCTAATTACAAACAATAATGAAATTAACAACAACAACAAACAACTAATTAACAAGAAATTACCAACAAACAACTAAACCTAATTGTAAAATAATTCAATTAAATAATTCAACTAATTACAAATAATTACAAACAATTACATCCAAATCAAAGTCATATAATCGATTAATAACATCAATAAAGAAAGGGGAAGTGAAATAACCAATAAAAAACGATTGATTAGCACACAACTAAGCTAATTGCGAAAAAAAGGGAAAAAGTTACTTACAGGTGTGGTAGTGGTGGTGGCCGGCTAGTGGTGGTGGTTGGCGGCATGGCAGTGGCGACGGAGTGGTGCCAGTGGTGGTGGTACACGGCTAGTGGTGGTGGTGGTGGTGGAAGTTGGGTGATATTTGAGAACTTTGAACTAGAGAGAAAGGAGTGAGTTAGTGAGATGCAGAGGGGCAAAAGCGTCTTTCGGAATGAAAACCGTCGACGATATTTACCAAAGCGTCGACGATGTTTTACAATCCGCTAAAATAAGGGATAAGGGTCGTAATTGGATTGTCATGGGAATCTCCTATCTACTAAAAGAATAGGTGAACTCACAAACTTTTCCTCCAAAAAGCATCTTTGTAAATAAGAAAGCTATTGATAATTTAATTGTATTCACTAAATAAGAAAACTAATAATTATAGAATATTTCATTATATAATTTTTTTCATGATTAAAATTAATATTTTCATCAAATTTTATAATTTTAATTAAACCCTAAATTATAATATTTTAATTAAAGTAAAATAATATAAAACTATAAACTATTAAATCTATTGATGTTATTATTTGAGAATGACTTGACTCATACTATTCATACTATGTATAAAAAACAATTTAAATCGTTTTGATTACTTTCATGGCAAAAAAAAAATTGAGAGTATTTATAAATTGAAATCATTTGCTTTGTGGTATAAAAAATACTTTTTTAAAAAAATACATTTCAGCACATTATTCAGTTTTCTTGTATTAATTTTCAGTTTTATTTTTTTCTCGAAACAAAATACAATAACGATAAAAATGAACAATTAATCAGATACCACTATTATTTTACAGTTCAATTTTTACTCAGATTTCTTGAATAATTTTACAATCCAATTTTTTTCCTCATATCAAACTATAATGACGTGTTAGTTTAGCATGATTAATTAATACAAAAATAAAAACTCGAATTTCCCATATTCTTTCCGCGGGAACTAAACTAGTTGGTAAACAACTAAAATAAGGGTCTTTAGTAAAATAAGATGTATAAAGATTGTATGGTGTGGTTTGATTAAACCATATTGATTAATAATTGACTATTATAATTTTATCTCATAAGGTGAAATTGCATATAAGTATATCAATTCCTATTTAAGGAGGGGTAATATTGTGAGTTTGGGTGGAATGTTAATATATGGGTAAAAAATTGGTTATGACAAAATAATGTAATTAATTTACGCAAAGTAATTTACATATCGATCAATCTCATGATATAATATGCACTTTATCAAAAATTATATTTTGCAGCGGAAAATACGGACACAGTCATACAATCTAGTCTTAATTAGTTAGGCATGTAAGTATAATAAATATTTTTGACGATTTTAGGTGCCACCAAGTAAACCAATTTCCAATCGTAACGTCTCAAAACGTTCTCTAGCTAACAACCTAGTCAAAATATCGTCTCATTGTTTCTCAATACTACAAAACTCAAGTTTTATCTTCCCTTTTTTCAATATGGTCTAATAATAAATTAATGTATCATTTAGAATTTTAAAAAAGGTATAGTTCAAGGTTTTATATTGGAGTTTAACATAATCGTTAAGGATCTTGGTCGTTACACACAAAAACAAAATTAAATCCTTATAGTGAAAGCACATACCTACACATCATGAGCATCGTAGATAATTCCTATGATTTGATTCATACGTTGCACCAATGATTGTCAGTTACAGAAAAACCTCTTTTGTTCCCCCGAATTCGATCTTGGGGTAATAGCGGAGTCTTCCATAACTTCAGACTCGAGTTTTTGTATTGCGGTGAGGTTATAGTTCATATACTATAAATTCAACACTTCTCCCCTTTTTATCATCTCCATCAAAAGGATCTAGTGAAAGAAATTAACTAATTTAACATCACGTGTTATATCTCTAGAGCAACCATTGTCGAGGTACCACTGATTGCTTTCTTTTACCATAACCTGCAAGAAGATTAGATTTGATTTTTTGGTACCCAAGCTAAGTTGGGTCCATTGACGTTAGTCACCCTAAAAATCTCATGTGTTTCTAATCCAAACCTGTCTAACAATCTTCCTTTTGATGGATGAACTAGATCGATTAGTATTGATGTATCTAAATCTCGCTTGGTTAACACTAGATTGTGTAGGATGGTTAGATTTAGCATTGAAAGTAGTAGTATGAGTTTTCCTTTGATAACCACGGTTTGTTGGATTTTTAAATCCACCGTCACAATTCCGTCTAAACTCGTTATTTCTAATTTCTTCATGTTCCTTCTCTTCCAACAAGTCCTCTTCATTAAAGCCTGGTCCTCTGACAAATTTAATCCCTTCATTGAGATCAATTTTACGCTATACACATGAATTTAGGATATGACCGGTTTTACCGCAGTAAGTACATATTAAATACTCTGGTATTTCCATTTCCTAAAATCACGATTAGAAGGGCTAGATTTGCATTTTTCATGGTCTCTATGACTATAAAACTTATATCTTAATCCCATTTTCATATTATTATCTGATTGCTGAGACAAGAAATTAAGAACTTTAGTGCTACCTTCTCATTTGTCATAAACCATTCTAGCATGTCTAAGTAAATATTTTAATGACTCTATTTCTTTTTTACAATCTTTATGGTCATATCCAGACTCTCTAAGAATATTATTCTTTAATAGATTCTCGCGAAAATCAAAAAATCATTTGTTTAATACATGGACGTCTATAAAATGTTGGTTCTTGATATTACTTAGTTCGGACTTCAAATCTTTCAATTGGTGAGTGAGAAAATCGTTTTTCTCCTTTAGTTCTAAAGTTATAGCATCATGAGCTATAACCTTAGATTCTAAAATAACCTTTTGAGATTTAACTGATTCTAAGGTTATAGTTGAATCAACTGTAACCTTAGAATTCAGCTTCTTAACCTTTGATTTTAAAACTTGATTTTCTTCAGCAATGTCAAGAATTTGTTCTTTCAAATCAATTAATTCAAGATTTTGTTCATGACATTGATAAAGAGTTTCCTCAAAATATTCAATGAGTGAATTTTTTGACAATTTTTTGGCTTGTTTCTTAAGACGAATAAAACTTACCTCATCCTCTTCTTCTTCGGAATCATATTTTCTCATAAGACACATATCAGTCCTCCATTGACGATCATCATTATTATCTAGATCTTCATCGTCTTCTGAATATAGATCTCCCCAGCAAGATTCCATCATGACTTGTTTATACTCATTATTTGTTTTCTCTCTTTATTTTAGCCTTAGATTTAATTTCTTTCCATGTGAAACAATCTTTTATCATGTGATAAACCTCACCATATTTGAAACAACCTTTGTTCTACATAGATACTTTTGAACCACTAGGTTTAGTGTCAACAGATGATTTCTTTTGCCTATTCTTGAAAATAGCATTTTTAAAACGGATAGCAAAAGTTATTGTTTCATCGTCAATGTCAGTATCTTCATCGCTTGAAGCAGATTTCAGAACTATCCCTTTACTTTTATTTGAATCACTTGTACGATTATTAAGGGTAAGTTCGTGCGCCGTAAGTGAACGAAGCAACTCCTGATAAGAGAGTGCAGATAAATCTTTTGCTTCTTCAATCGCAGTAACCTTAGGTTGCCACTTTTTAGTTAGATTCCTTATGATTTTTCCTGACAAAATCCTCGGACTCAAATTTTCTACCCAGATTTTTAAGTTCATTGGTAATATTTGAAAAGCGAGTAGACATTCTATTTATACATTCATCGTTCTCCATAGAGAACAATTCATATTGTTGAATAAGCAAGTCTACTCTATGTTTTTTDACAAGGGACGTACCTTCATAGGCTAGCTCAAGACTATCTCATATTTCTTTAGCAGATGTACATGAAGAAAACCTATCAAATTCAGTTAGACTTATGCCATTTTGCAAAAGAGTCATAACTTTGGAATTTTTCTCAACTTTCTTGTAGTCTGCCTCGGTGTAGTCATCCCCATTCTTTTCGTGGGCAACGCCTTCAGCGGAAAGCACCAAAATTTTGTTAGGACCTTTTTGAATAATTTTCCAGCATTCCCAATCATTAACCTTAATGTAATGAGTCATCTTATTTTTCCAAAGACCGTATTTTTTTACATCGAAAACAGGAGACTTAAGATATTTGGAGGGAAAGAAAAAGGAAAAGAGGGTGATTGAAATGGTTAAACAAATACAAATAAAGAAAATCATTATCTTTTATTCTCTTACGCATTGTTCTCCGTGCTAGGAAAGTATGGAGTACAATAGTTGTTACCCATACATGACTATTTTCCTCTCAAATAAGTTTTGAGCTTACAATCTCCGTATTTAACAACAAAAAATAGTAGAAACAACCCTTTGAATTTTTATGGATTTCAAAACTTGTTATTCATAATAAAGATATCGAGTTATCAAATAAAATTTAAAATTAAGTGTTAACTTTAAGCAATTATCCTTGACAAAGCATTTACTTTGGTAAAGACATAGCTTAACATGACTCAAGAGATATGTCAACACTTCTATCTAACATTATCAACTACCTCTCTAACATAACCTAATATTGATATGATTTAGATAGGTTTAGTGTGGTGGTTTCTCACCTCATCCCTTAACCATGAAGGCAGGGGTTAGATCCATGTCGATGGGAACGGAGTAAACTGTAATACTCCATGTAAATCAAAGACGTTATTCGGGTAGGGTACTCCTCTTGAAGAGGTCCATTGATAGACTTAAATGACTAGTGCTTAAAGGGATCGAAAATATTACTCATATCAACAAAGTGCACTTTCTTTTCTAGTTATTCATTCGAAAGAACTCCACAGTTAAACGTTCTTGGCTGAGAGTAGTCTTAGGATGGGTGGCCTCCTGGGAAGGTTCCCGGGATGCGCATGAGTGAGGACAAAATGCGCTGAAAAGAATCTGTGTTGATCTGTGGGCCAAGTACATATCTTGAAGAGTTATCATGAGTAACTGCTCCTCCCAGGGTTTGGGCCGGGATGTTACATAAACTCTTTGGCCAGCCGAATACCTCTTCGTGAGAGCACACACGGCGAGCGTATTATACACGGTTGTCGACATGATAAGTCGTTAAACTACCAAACAATATTTATAGCTCAACTAACAAGCATAACATGTAAGTAGAGATCGAACCCAAAGGACGGTTGTTTTGAAAATTATCAAATACTAATAGTGATGTCTTATGTCATGAATTGGGTTTGTGTTTATGTTCTAAAGCTACTACAGGAAATAATAACGATATGTAAACAAATGAAAGCTAAAACAAGTAATAAGGTACATGTAATCAATTTATAGAAAACACTAGGGTGTCATAGGTTCATAGGGGTAATCAAAGAGGAATCTACACATATGAGTCTAGTTTTGGCTAAGGTTTTAGTCAGATTAGGACCGAGGCTCTCAATCTTATGGAGCCACCTAGGTTGAGTCGGGTTAGCTCTCGCGTAAACCCTCTCTCCCTACCAACATTATGCATGGTCTAACTACTCCTAAGGCTCTCGATCTTATAGGAGAAGTTGAATAAATAGAGATTCATGAAAGGTTGTCAATCAAGCATTTCATCAAACATAACATATGCACTAGTTGGAACTACAACTTGTAATCAATTATTTAGACTAATTAAGCATTGATCTACCCTTTAATCATCCTCTAATCCCCCATTAACCCTAGCTAAGAGACTACTCACTACTCATCATGATTAACATGCTAGTAATGTTGTCATATATCATAACAAAGGAAAACATGATGATTGAGCAATGTAATTAACAAAGGATTAACAAAAATTAAGAAGAGATTAAGGAATTATACCAATTTAAGAGATGAACAAAATAAGGAAGAACGATAGAAGAAATCTTTGATTAGATGAAGAATTGTAACCTTCTGCAATAAAAACCCAAGAAATCTTCAAATACAAGAGTCGATCTAAGACTAATTGTTGAATGATTAAGGAAATATTAAGAAAATATCAATCTAATTTACTAGGGTTTAGAGTAGCTAATTCTAGTCTAAGGTGTTGTACCTCTAATTAATTACAAGTGGTATTTATAATTAATACAAATTTAGGGTTAACTAAGAGCTTAAATGAAGTGTTGGCCCATTAAGAGAATTCATCGCCATGTTAACCTCTATTTCAGCTCGTGGGGATTGAGCAGTGGAGGCCAACCCTGTCCGTTAACTCGCTCGAGTCAAGGGCTAACTCGCTCGAGTTTTCTGCTGAGTCGCTCGAGTCGGGTGTTAACTCACTCGACTTGTGGCTGCATTTTTTCCCTTTGGCTTTGGCTCCCAGATCGTGGGGGTTAGCTTCTCATTGCCCAAATACTTGATTATTGACCTATGGGTCCTTGGCTTTGAACTCCGCTTTATGCTTTGTCGTTATATGTGTCCATTTAGCTCCAACAATACTCCGTTTATGCAAGATTAGTGCTCTTTTCTACGAATGACACAACCTCTCATAGAATAGCAAATAGTAAGCTAAAGACATAAGAAACAACCCTATGTGGCACAAAACGCATGCGAAACTAGGCTAATTAAGGGGATAAAAGTGCGTAAATATGGACTGCGTCAATACACCCCGCTTTAATTATACCCAAAAAAACATAACCTAATATAAAATACATTCATTTTTTAGAACGTCTAAAATCGACAATTATGGAGAACCTACTTTATGTGTTTCCAACGAGATTCCAACAACATTCAGTCTACATAAAACATATCTCTTTTGTCATAAGTTCACCTGCATTGAACTTCATCAAGGGTAAAAAGTCAAGTAAATAAATCAATATTCTTGAAATTTTGAATAGATCTTTCGTTTCTATAAATATTTCGAAGTGGAACTTTTAGTAATTCATAGGCACAATACCTGAGATAGATTTTACTTGACCCGTAGGATAGATCAATGTTAGTGATTTCTATGTGGAAGAAAATTCACTCGAGTTAAGTTTGGGTGGATTATGGAAATGTGTCGATTTTAATCAAATTATTTTAGTCATGTCTGGAACATGAACATAAATTGTTATTTCCACCAAATTATGTCAAATCATATTACGTCGGGTCAATGTGAGTTAATTTGTATTTTTCGATTCATATGGGGTACAATTTGGATTGAATTAGAAATTAAGATAAAAAAACAAGCATAATTATGTACCAAAGACTGCATTAGAAATTAGGACCATTTGACTAGAAAGACACAAATGTGTCCAAATTCACAAAAGAAATTTATCTATTTTATCTACCGCGTAAAACTTTATTTTTCGTGTCCCACTCTTTGCTAATCATAGTAATAAACTAGTTTGATACCCGTGCGTTGCAACGGGGTAATTAACTTAGTTGTAATGCTACATTTTATGTCTAATTATTTGTTTACATATGATTAAA